>JBAMYA010000020.1:3662049-3674530 GCA_037176975.1 Arrhamphus sclerolepis
GTTATGTACCCTGCATTTACTTGATGTTTAAGTACTACATTTCTACTGGTGTTCGTAGTAGCTGATATCAGGCCAACGTTTTACTTTCCTTATGTCTGTAAGCTTCATGAGGTTCATTTCAACTCTGGTTTGTTTCTCAAAAAATGTTGTTTTAACCTGAGACAATGAACTTGATACATGCTGTGAATGCTAATGTTGCCATGGTGTTTTTTATTTTTGTTTTTTTTTTTAATATGGGAATATATCCAAACGTTTTTGAGATAAGGATGTTTATCACAGTGTTGCATCACCTCTCATTTCAACACCATTAAGCGTTTGAGAACTGATCAGACTGATTGCTGTTGCTTTAAAAATAAAAATTTAAAAATGACATGAAATTTTGTTGTTCTTTTTAATAAAAATAAAAAAAAATAAAAGGTTTTGTATGGTGAAATTAACTTTTTTTTTCCATTCTCAGCACCAATCTGTCTTTGTTCTACTAGCAATCAAAGGTTTTAAGAAAATTTAAATTTTTATTTCACTAATTGCATTGTGTTATTTGCATTTTCAACATCGTCTGAACTCATTCACAAATAAATTGTGCTATAACATTAATCCTGAAGCTGTCACGCAGCATGACTTTTTATTTTTGTTTTTTGACTTGCAGCGTTCCTGGAGAAGACAAATCCGCTGCCCGTTTTATATTATTCAGACATCAAATTACAGATAAACTAAAAGAAAGCAGCAGCAAATTACACATGATAACAACAACCTTGTGGATTTTCTGCTGTGATTACCAGATGAGAAGAGAGAACTAAGAATTGATCATTTAAAAGTTGTAAAGGGCTCAAATGTGTTTAATGCTGCAGAAGTTGTCTCAGTGTGTTTAATGGAGTTGAGGTCATGCCAGAAAATAAGGTGCGAGTACCAGAAAACGTTTAATGCGTGTGATTTGCTGAACGTCCGTCTGTTTTTTTGGTAATCCCTTACTGGGGAGTCTATGCGATAATTGGGAAAATGTCCTTGAAATTGTTTCAGCCTCTGTAACAGGTTGAGCAATTTTTTATTTTTTTGTCTCATTGAGAACAAATAACAGAAAATGCAGCTGAAGTTCAATGTTACTAAATGTTTATAAATTTAAAAAGAAAAAACAGGGTGGTATACAGTAAAATTTTTATTGTACACGAATTAATCTAAAACCAGATGTGAACTTTGTAAGCCTTGTGCTTTGCTGAGTCATGTAAAAGACACATGAGAGGAGGATTGTCCACATGTGCTGACATCATGGTTGAGGGGAGGCGAGGAAGCTTGAAACTGCCCTGAAAAGTGCAGATGGTCGTTGTGGAAACCAGTCTGATAACCTTTGTGGATTATCATTGTTGCACATGAATCCAAAATGTGCAACTGTGACAAAATGAGCTCCATCTGAACTAATTAACATGTTGCTAATTCAGTCCAGCAGTGTGTCAAATGCTGGAATTTCACTTCTTTGTTGCATTTAATGCATCTTTAATGGGACATACGATCTAAGGATGTTTCAAAGTAAAACGGGTAAATCTGCATGCTAAACATAAATATTTAATGTCATGGAAATACATGACTCTTGACACCAGAGTATAAATAAAACTTTATTGGTAAATCCCTTTCTTGTTGTTAGTTCTTATAAACATTGTTGATACAAAACGTGTACATAAGGCTGCACTTACAGGCTAGCACTGGTGTATTATTTTGTAAACTGCAGACTGTAAATACGGAGGAGCTCATAACAGCTTGTAACGGTAACAAGGCAGTCTGATTGCACTTCAGCCCGAGTCCTTTCTAAAGGTCTGCGAATGGTTATCACAAACTGACTGTGAAAGATTGATTTAAAAACATTGATCAGCACATATCAATCAGAAAAGCATTGCTATATACCCCCAAGTGTTTCAGTACAGCAGAGCAAAGGCGTGGCCATAACGGTGGTGGAGAAATGGGGAGACTAGCCAGGATCTGCAGACACTACTGTAAGATTTTTTTGTTCCTTCCATTTGCTTCTAGCTGTCCTGTATGGTTTCTCCTGTGCCTTTAATAAGACGCTTATGTCCCCTTTTTCCTGCAGGGCCCCGGGGCTTTGCAAAGGCCTGTTTGTGGGCGTACTGCTTGGGATGGACTTCCTCATACAGAAATTCCTCAGTCAGTTCATCTCCATTGTCAATTTCCAACTGCACGTAGGTACAAAAGGGGAAAAAAAAGAACGAAAAGAAATAAGTCATATGAGTGGACAAAATGGAGAAAGCAATATGTAGGTAATCTACCCCAGCTCCAATAAAGTCGACTGGTCATAAAAATCTTTGACATTTATTAGGCAGCTTGAGGTTGTGCAAGCTTCAGCAGGGCTGTAATCAGGATTTAAGTGGCAATGAGTCCTCGTGAGCTCAAACCCCTTGCATTTTCTTCAGCTATTTAGATTTTTCATACTTTGTTAACAGATTAGCAACAGTTTCTGTAAGTCACAATGCCTGAAGCATCTCCACAAGCCAAGATTTGAAGAAAGAAAGGGGAAAAAAGGGAAAAAGATGTATTTTTGCAAACACAGCTTGACCTCAGTATCTACAGCTGCATATAAAAATGGTAGTATTTAATATTCCATCCCACAACGTCCACCTTCTATTACCTTTTTAGCTATTTCCAAATGGTAATCTTTCTCCACTTCCTCCAGCAGTCGACTCTTGCAGCTGGAATACAGCATCCGCTCCTTAATGCTGCAGCTGTATCCTGGCATGGAGTATATAAACACTGGAGACAAGGAAGCAATATACAAATTATAATTACATACTTATATGCAACAACTTCCTTTTTTATGTAACTGGATGACTCAAGGAGTTTAGAAAAAAAAAGAAAATGTTTCTCTTGTGCAATATTTGCACCTTGTCACTAAGTTTTCTAAAACAAAGCGTTGAGGGAATGAAAATCAATGTGGGGTTGCTGTGGTCACAGTTGCTGTACGCAGTGTCAACACAGAAAATGGCTACAACTACAAATCTGTTGCATAATATAAGGGGTTACTATGTTTTACTATGCAAAAGAGGGAGAGAAGCACTGTGCAGAATACCATTCCCGGATAACTGTAGATGAATCAGAATGTGATAATACGCAGTTATTTAAACCCTATATTTTACTGGAAATAGCTCACATTAAATGTTGAACCTGAGATTTTTTTTTTATATGCTCATTATGAATATAATACCAGCGATAGAGACAGAGATGACAGAAATGTTTGCTAAATGCATAAGAAAAGAAATGCAAACAGGTCAGTACAATAAATAACTTACAATTTAAGACTTAAAGTTCCTAAACAGAAAATTGCAGAGAATCAAGGGATTTCATCATCTATGGTACATAATACAAGATTTAGAGGATGCAGAGAAATCCCCTTTTATACGAGACAAGATTAAAAATCATTAATGGATAACCCTTTTGACCCCGTTCTAAAATAAAAGCAGACATGCATTTGTTTTTTAAAGAAATATATTGCACATTCATAGTCTTTTCTTTTGACAGTTCTCATTTGAATATAAAGCCTGAATCTTTATGTGTGCATATATATACATATATAAATTTTACACCATACAAATTTGGTAGCAGTGTTGTAGCTGATCTGAGGTTATCTCACGTGTTCATGGATGTCTGTACATCTCATACAGATGTCAGGATTATGACAACACAAAGACCAGTGTCATACCAACAGATTCCAGGTAGTCTCCTTCGTGGGAGTGCTTATAAAGGAAGAAGTGGTATCTGGGAGTATCTTTGGGAACCCTGCGGGGCAAGTCACAAGTTTCTGTTGGGTTTGTGTGAACCAACTCAATTGTCTCCTTTTTTACATCCAGGCACTGAAACACAAGAGCAATTGCACAGTTTTAGTCTAATATATCAGTCTCTAAGATGCTAAACTGATTCTAGGTTTAAATTAGCCTAAAAGCCTGAAACGTGAACATCCATGCCCAGTTTTGTTTTTTTCCAACAGCCATGATTTTACCAGTTGTATATAGTTGATGCGTTTTTGGGCGAGCTGCTGTAGCGCTCTTCGTGCTGTCTCCTGCAGGGGAAACGCAAGGCCCTGAAGCGTCTGGTGCTTACTGTCCACGCTGACGTCTGTCGTCACCTGCAGGGGGCAGCAAGCAGACACACTTGTCTTTCCTAGGGAAAAAAAATCCCAATTCATTTATTTTTTTAAATGGTACCATGAAGCTTTATATCTTTTATGCTCTACATTTGAATGTTTTTTTATTTGTTTGCTTCAAAAATGAACTACCAAGAGATCGAGGTTCTCCCTTTTCCTACCTTCAATCTACAGCGAACACACAAATTTAATTTTATAATTTTTTTAACATACCTGTTTAACCCGACCCTGAAACGGAAATCACAAGAAAAAAAAAAGCGTTACTTTAAATAACACGGGATACCTAAAAGATGCATCAGCAAGTGTTAAAAAAAAAAAGGAATCAGCTCACACACACAGTTATGTTCAAAGATGACGCCACCGTCGATGGCATGCTGACCTCTCACCTCTGTGATTTTGATCCGCTGGAGCTCTTGCTCAGCTGGCGTGAGCGGGGCTGGACCTGAGCAGGATGACACATGATGCTGGTAGCCCTGCAAGCAGATGTCCTCCTAGATTTTGCAAGCGGAACAAGAGGTCTTTTACAAACGGCGCTAAAATTTGTCACCACGGTCAAACCGAGAGTTAAGGAGTGGCAAATTTAAAATGTTTTGACCTCAGCGGTGCCAAACAGCTCATACTTTACATGGCCACCACCAAATTCTTTCTTCACTGTGGCACGGGTGGCAGCGTATAACATCTTCTGCTTCACCTGCAAGAATCAGAGAAGAGCATGTATGTACAGATAGATGGTATATATACATATTTATATACATATATATATACACACACACCCATATATGAAAAACCCAAAGTCTGGTCTAGTGTGATTTTAGGTGTTTTCTTATTATTATTTTTTTTTTTATCTCATTGTGTTTTGTATGAAACATTCTGTCTCCCGGCTTTCTCTTGAAAAGAGCCACAAAAGAGTGATTAATCAGATGATGATTGGTTACAATAGAAGAGTGTAAGATTTAATTTGATGTCTAACATCATGTTTTGTATTGATGTTTTTAAGAAAGACATCCACCACAGCCTTCTGAAACGACATCTCTCATTTATGCAGACTTCCTTTCTTTTCAGACCCATCTGTACTAGATATGAGCGACTTGTCTAATACTCGGAAGCTGTTTGTGTCCGTTTTTGATGCTGTAGGTGCCTCTTTAACATCGTTTGTCATCGCACAGGGAACTGCTTTGCAGTCAGGTGTCGTCCTGCGTCTGTAACTGACACACTGGTCACGCCAATACTAACCTTGGAGTAGAAATGCAGAAAATGTGATTTTATGCTAGCTTTCTAGCTTATTAACACATAATAAATAAGGAATTGGTGGGGGATGGGCACAGTCACAGGACCCACAAACATGAGACTCCACCAACTGCTATTATTTTATATCCCTACTTTTCATTCATTTGCCCTGCTGCTACTTTTTTTTGGATGTTCGATTGTTGAAGGCTTTCCTGAAATTTTATCATTTTTATTGAGTCAAATAAAAAATACTCGTCTCATCTATGAAAGAGGAAAGATTTGTGTACGTTGAAAACTGACTTAAAGAGCTCCTGATCAATATTTTTTTGACTTATAGCAACATCTTTTACATTGTTGAAAAGAGCTTCCTTGGAATGCAGAAGTTTAAATACATTCATGCAAAAAAGTTAAACCTCTCATTTAATCCTAATCTATTTTTGTGTAAAAACAAACAAACGAAAAAAAAGATTAGATTATTGTTTGTATCAGGCAAATACAGCTGTAAATAAAAAAAACAACATAAAAAAATAATGTGGACAATACAAAATACTCCCATTTCAATCACTTTAATTTAATTTGATTCAATTAATTTCCATTCAGGGATTAATAAAGTATGAAGCAGCTGTTTCCTGTACAACTATGCTTGTTTTGAGTTTTTTTTCCCTCTAATCATAGTGCTATGCAATACGACCAAACAGCTGGTCTCATCTGTCCATAGGATATTTCTCCAGAGGTCTTGTGGTTTGTTCAGACGCAGTTTTGCAAACCTCAGTCGTACGCCAGTATTCCTTTTAGACAGAAGAGGCTTTCTCCTGGAAACCCTTCCAAGCAAACAGTTCCTGTTCAGTCTTCCTCTGACTGTACTATTATGCACATTTACACTCAGCATGCTCAATAAGCCCTGTAGTGTCTGAGATGCAGTTTTGGGGGGTTTCTTTTTGTTTTTTTGAAGACAAAAAAAAAAAAGCAAGCATGTTATGACCTTGAGATAAATTTGCTAAATTTTTAATGCTGAATGTTTTCCTCATAATATTACTGACTATTGTAGACTTCTCTAAGACCGCTGCTTATGTCTTCCCCTCTTGACATTGTGTTGACACACACCTGAATGTTCTATTCAGGCCGCTGTTTATATACGTTTATGTTGAATATCTACACCAGATAACTATTGAGCAGGATTTTTCTGTCTTTCTTGTGCAGTAAAAGTCAGGATATTGTTCTAAATAGGTGTAATGCACCTTTAACGTCTGGGAAATTGATTCACCTTCAGCTGCCACCTGTCAGCTCAAGTGTATATGTAGCTGTGACATGAGGTGTAGAATGAAGAAAAAAAAAAATTCTGTGTCTCACTGGAGATTGATCAGGAGACCACGAGATGAAGATCCATTCGTAGCCCAGTGCATTCTGGGAGTCGAGGCGGTACAGGATATAGCAGGGCTCCTGGTCATCCAGGAGAGGAAGCAGGAAGCGATCATAGTCCCGGTCACAGTCGTTTTCCGGCTCTCTGTAGGCCCCCAGCACCAGCTGCTCTGAAAATCAGATGACAGCTCATCACAGACCTCCACCCGTATAAGTGTCACCTGCCCTTTACAGCCACGGTACATACACCATAAATCACAGTCAGGCCGCAGCGTCTCACACAGTAAAAGGATAACTATAATCTGATTTTCAAAATAAATTATAAGTTGTTGCTATGACTGCACATTATTCAATTTCTTTTAGATGAAATAATATTGACTGTGATATTTCCTGCAGTATTAAACACAGACACAATTTAATACACATTAGCTTTTCATAAAGTACAACAAATCAGTATAAAAGAAAAAGATCAAACACAGCTGTCCAAAAACACCTTCTTTTTTTTATTAACATAAAATATTTTGTCAAGTAACACACAATGTTACACTTTTCAAAAATGTCTAAATATAAAAGCTTAAAATTAAACCATTTACTCAAAATGCAACAATTTTCTGTTTGTTTTTTTGTTTTCTTTTTTAAACAATGTTCTTAAATGACTTTTAGCGGGGTTTTTTTTTTTTTCTTTTTACATTTTGGAGACTTCAAAGAAGTAGTTAAATTTGTCATATAAAATATAATTTTCTTAGCATTGAAAATGTCAAAATGCTCCTAATCTAGTTTGTTGTGGCACAGAAAGAGAGCAATTCTTCACAGTTTGTTACAGCTTGATTAGTAACGGAGTGAAAAGAGTCTTTCTATAAAAAGCCACTGATGAACTGCTGCGGCCAAAGAGGGAGAGGAAAAAAAAAAAAAAAAGCCTAACATCAGAGTTAAAAATTGCTACACAAAACACACACATAAACCTGAAGTCTGATGTCCTTGTGGGGTGCAGGGGATTTCTCCGACTGTCTCCTGGGACGTGTTGCTATTCTGAGCTGCATTACATTGCAGCTTTGCACACACTCACTTTCCATCAGCCACCTCTCCTCTCTTTCTAGGCCTATATAAGTATGTTAATCATGCTCCTTACATGAAACGGGTTGTTGCTTCGCTTTTTGAGTTGAAAACAAAATTGTGAAACCAGGAGATTTGAGCAACCAAGGGAACAGCTGTCTGAGTCCAAACTGAGTAACATACCAGTTCTGGGGTGATGAAATCGGCTTCAATGGTCGTGTTTCTCTAGTGACATTGAAACAGTGTGGGCAGCAACATGCCATCATGTCAAGTCACATGTCACTTCAAATAGCCAAGTGATGGCCGCAGAGATCAAAGTGCATGAGGGTAGATTTGGTTGTGGATGTTGTTGTCCTGGTGAGCTACTCTAATTCTGACACACTTGAATGATTACTTTATTTATACTCCCTGTCGGTGTTCAGCTGAATTATAGCTGAGGACACTTATTTATTTATTACCGTTACATCAGGTCCTCTAAAGCAGGGTATCATCTGTGTGCCTCCTTTGCAATTTTGGGTTGCTTTTGTACTTCTAAGAGTGTGAATGCTCAGAAACCTTTCAGTTGTGTTGCTTCAGGACAGAAATTAAGGTTATTTCTTTATATATTTGACATTGACAGTGAAAATGTACAATAACTTAGAGATATTTTAATCTATAATCTTAATCTTTCTAAAGATAGCTTCCAAAAAGCCCTTAAATGTGTCTACCATGATTCGGATTGCAGTTTGGTGCTGTTCGGATTCCAAAACAAGACGTAAACACCTCAAGAACATTTCGGCCCATTTCTGTAATCGGTTACCTAGAAAGCAACTGCATCGCAGAACATTTTTCACACACTTAGCAGCTGACATGCTGAAAGCTTGTTTACAGACGACTGCTCCTAACTTTTCTTAATGCTGGTTAACACTGAAGTTAAAATAATTTTAGGCCTCCTGCACTCCCACTACATCTGAGTCAGAATGAACCTCTAAACTTTACCTGATTTTGAAACATTTATATCTGATCTGAAGACATTTCCAAATATTCTTAATGACTCAACCCAGTCAGTTGATGACTATGACCCTTTCTGGGAACTTCTTAAACAATTAGAAAAAGAAAAAGTGTGTATTATTTGATAGTATAACAAACTTCTCAGTAGGCTGTCAGAGAATTTTCTTATATTAGGAACAAATGTGCTCAAACTGATAGAATATATAACCCACCAGACACCACCTCACTCCCACTTTTCACAAATCTGTTCTTCCAAGTTCTCAGTCACTCACCGTCTTGGATGCACACCTTGATTAGACGCACTGATCCACCTCTTGCTCTGGCCAGGAACTGCCTCAGCTCAGGTGTAACCACAAGTGCGAGAAACATGGCGGGTTCAGCAGTGTCTTCCTCCCGCCGGGGGGGCTGCTGCAGGGGCCTCAGTGGACAAGACGGAGCAGCGGGAAAAAAACTGGAGCTCCTCAGCACCAAAGTATACAAAGCTCAACCAAAGCAGCAAATAAAAGCGTCCTTTTCTGAAAGTGAGGTGTACTGACTGCTGAAGAGGAGGCTCGCCGAGTGCGTCTGACCTCGCTGGGAGTCGGTGACAGTATGAGAAGGGACATTGCTCAAGTAACTGGGACGGTATCATGTGTACACATTGAGGGAACATGATCACCTCTCTCCCAAAAATAGCTCCTTTTGACTGTCCAGGCCTGTGAAGAGCCCAGCACACAGCAGGACAGAGGAACAGGAGAGCGTGACCTGAAAACCCCATTATACTGACTGAAGACGTCTGCATAAGAAACAAAACAATAAAAACACTATTACGCTGCTTTAAAGAAATTATTGGTAGGATGCTGCTGTCAGACCACCTTCTAACTCTGGATAACTGATGATCTGGAATCACACTATCCTGAATTTCTGAGTGAACAAGCTATGAATATCCAAGTTGGGATGTATTGAAAGGTAGATGTTTGATCAATTATTTATAATTAACTGGATCAACCAGCTGTGATGGACTGGCGACCTGTCCAGAAGGTTTAGAACAATAATATAGCAAATGTCCCCTGCCTTTTGCCTGTAGTGAGCTCCAACAGACCCTCGTGACCCTGTACTGGAAATAGTGGGTATAGATAATGGATGGATGGATGAACCAGATGCTGAAATCATCAGAAGCGTCACTAATTCAACTTTGAACACCTACAATTTCCACATATGACAATGAAGACAGTCAACAGATTGTGCAAGATGTTTTAGCCATCAAACACCTGATCACCTTCACAGCATCGCCGCAATCTCATAGGAGACATTTTAAAACTGAAAAAAGGCTTTCAAAAAATAAGAGACTTGAATTATCTGAGTGTTAACTTTAACATAAATGTAATTGAAGCCCACCCATAAAAATATATAAATGAATTAAATACAACCAACTCTGATAGGAATGAATCATTTTCACATTTCCTTTCTAAAGTCTCATACTGGTACGATTCATGAATGAAATGAACACAGTTTAAACTGGCCTGATCAGCTACTAGAGAGGTGGAGAAATAACTGGCTGCTAGGATGAACGATTTAAAGTCGTCAATGCTGACAAACTACTGGCACAATAAGGTCCAGACAACTTACAAGAAAAAACAATTTAATGTTAAATAGAAATATAAAAAAAACAATAGGCAGGTGATCAATTCCTGCAAAGTCCTTATTTACAATGTCAATTTAATTTTACACAATGCCCGTCATGTGGACACACAGCTGACAGCGCTGACCCCTGCTGGTCTGATGCTCCATCTGCTTCAACAGAAGCCACAGCTTCTCCTCACATTCATCAGTCATCAATGGTGGGGAGCCAGAACGCCTGAAAGATAAAATACAGATTTTAGGATGCGCTTGCAGATCAGATTTAAATGTATACACTTCTGTATATAAGGGGAAACAACCCTTTAATATTTTCATCATCACAAATTGGGCTATATTATTGTTCTAAACCTTCAATATTTTTTTTTATAGTCAGTGCCTGAAGAGCTACATGAGTGTTTGCTTTCAGATGTTCTGGTTCTTTACTCTTCCTGTCTGATCTGCCGTCTGAGCACAATGCTTCCTCACGTCATCCTTTGACACTGCTGTCACAGTAGCAAAAGGCAGTAATAAAGCAACTGAAGTCTATGACTCCGCATTCTGCATACGCTTCATTAGCACAAAATTCTGATTTTCATTCAGATTTTCATATCTATATTTGTTTATTTGTAACTTTGCTTGGCTGTACTAGAAACAAGGATTCTGTCTCAGTATAAGTTTTACAGCCTCACTAAACGTTTGACAAAAATTCCCTTAGCAAAAATAAATGGTCAGTTATTTAAGAATGATCTTCCTAAGCCCACACTGCTCCTCGCACTCACCATGTTGGAGCAGGCGCTGGCAAACGTCATGAACTTTGGGTTGAACTGCAGACAGGTGATTGGGCCTGTGTGCTTCCCATCTAACAATGCCACTTTCATACCACTCTCTGCGTTCCAGACATGGATCTTTCCGTCCTCTGAGCCTGAATAAAAGCAATAAACCGATAAATTAATTGAAACACCTCATTTAACAAATGGACACCTCATACAAGTTGGATGACTGTCAGTCAAAGGTAAAAACAAACAATGCCTGCCATCATGGGGTAAAGGAAAACAAACAAACAAAAAAACTCACATTCCGCCGCTTTGCTACATTTGCAGAGATCTGACAGAGACCCACCAATGTGGAGAATTTGCTTAATTCTATCAGTGCTTTTCATCCTTTTGAAAATAATTCCATCATAAAGCAGCTATTTGATCTTGAAATAAACTACGCTAATTAGGTTACATCTAGCATAAAGAATTCTGATAGATCTAGTGTAGTTAGAATTCTAAATAAAACTCTTAAATGTATTAGACCATGTGGCAGTCTTTTTTGTCAATCAATCCATATAAATCTAAATGATACAGAATAAACAAAAAGTCCTCAGTTTTTAAGCGGGAGTTTAGAGTTGGTTGAATCAACTGAGTATGTTCACTCTGAGTTACCGTGGCAACACAAAAACATCATCCATTGAGCTCCGTTAAGTAACGGCAAGTAAATGGGAGAGATCTAACTACCCTTTTTGTTGAATTAGAGCTTTTATTGCATTCACATGGCTTTCTGCAGAAATAAGATGATTCTGGGTGGTGAAGGAAAGAGGAAAGAAGTTGATTTGGGAGAAATTGCACTGAGTATGTGTAAAGTTTGAATATTTAGTGGCAGGTGAAATCCTAGTTACAAAAAAACAAAAGAAAAGTGAAGCAGTTGAAGATCAAGTTCATAAACAGATTTCAGACAAGTATCTCCAAAGCAACAGTGGCTATGAAGAAGAAAAAGAAGAAAAAAATGATAATAAAATAAAGTAACCTAATGTATTTTGTGTAAAGTATGGGCATGCTGTGGGTGACAGTGATGTATGGAAGGGAAGCTTATGTATACAAGTTATGTAAGAAAAAGATTAGACCTAATGCTCTTTAAAAAATTCATCATTATATCCCAAATACAATGATGACCACAATCTATTTGGATCCTCAACATACTTTCCAGATGCAAATACTACATATCATCATTTAGACATATCAAAAAATGCACATTTTATGATTGATTGTCTGATGAAATTGAACACATTTTTGCTTTATGAACAGGAGGAGACAGAAAGAAACTCCTGGTATGTGGAAGCAAACCTGTTCT
>JBAMYA010000020.1:3675464-3689652 GCA_037176975.1 Arrhamphus sclerolepis
AGTAACCTCGCTTTGTGAAAATGGAAACTCAAGACTTTCCCTGAATTCAGGCTCAGCATCAGAGTTTCACATCAGATCCCCGCTTTTTTCCAATCCCTGAGGTAAGTGAAAAGAGGCGTGACAAAAGAAAGTCCACTTGTGAATGTAAGGTACATGTCCCCATTTCCATAACTGAGTGAGACATGCAGGAATTTCTAGCGTGGTTTACATGTAAATAACAGGATGTGGAAGAATGTGGTAGAAGGAAACGTATTTTCCAGTTTGCTCGTACTTTTATTGACTCTTCGTCAACAAAACAATGTCGAATTGGGGACATAAAAAGATTAACTAATTTCTAACTCTTCAAGCAAAGTATAAAAATAGTTGGTACTTAAAAAGCACATATATCATGCAACCTGAACGAATGTCATTTGTGTTTTTCTTCTGTTGTTGTTTTCTTTTACTGGCACGCAATCTACATCAAGTTGCACCTTTGTTTACAGAATGCCAGTCTGAATTTGTGGGGTTTTTCTTCCTTGCTTGGACCAGTATGTAAAAGCCACTGGCGCAAAGTTGGAAGCACACCTTTACCTAAATGTTACAGAATGTCAGTATGTAACCAAGCGTGTGTGTGTCTACATGTATATAATATATACATACAAACACAAACATATATATGTATGTGTGTGTGTGGACTTTTCAAGAGTACTTTTTGTGCCCTTTGCCCTTATTTTTTCCCCCAGCGTTTCCAATTAAGCCTGAAATCCTTTCCACATTTCTATGATCCTAAAACAGATAAATGTGGTTTTTGTGTTCGTCATGAAAGGACAAGCTCTGAAATCTATGACAGGAAATATTTCAAACACCAAAACAAAATTGAAATGGTAATTTTGACTTACCAATCATCACAAACTGTGAATCTGGAGTGAAAGAAGCTTCCAGTGTTACACCTTTACTGTTGTTGTAGCCCTGTGAGTAAATGAACAGCAACCAGGAATAAAATTACAATCTTCAGCACTGAGGTACACTATGTAACATTATTATCAATAGCTTGTTTGCTTATAGGAAATCATAGCTTTTAGCAGGAACTATATAGTTTTTGTTTATAACTTTTTTGTGATACTTAAAAAAAAAACAAAAAACAAAACTGTGCGTTCCAATGGCTGATTTCTTACCCCAAAAGAATGTAGCACCGCACCCTTAAAAGCATCCAAGATACGAAGGGCTCCTCCATTTGTGGAAAGAAGAATAAGTTTCCCATCATTGCTAAACTTGAGCCCAGTCCACTCACATGTCCGATCATACTGAAGCTTGAAGGTTGCAAAGGGACCCTGTTAAAAGGAAAGAGCAGGACTGTTCTGGACTTAAGCCTTTTTCAGACATGACACACAATACATTCAGCATCAACCTGATTGATGGAAACCACTGCATGTCTGAAAGGAGCATTATGGTAAAATTATGTTTTGAAAACACTTCTTACTATACCTTGTCAAATGACCGCAGATCATAAAGTTTAACCATCTCTGAGTTTATTCCAGCGGCAAAAATGAGACCTTCTGGATCAAAAGAACACACTGGCTTTCCCTGCAGGTGCATCAAGCCCTAAAAAGAATGATAGATTACAGGAAAGTTGGGATGCTTTGGATTTCAATACAATGCTCTAACTCGCATACAAGTATAATACCAAATAGATTTTACTGAATTAAAATCAAATAAACAGAATTTACAGTCATTGTATAAATACATGATTTATAGTGCTGCTTCTTACAAAGCACACCCACCTGGCAATTAGGTGATCTCAGATCCCACAGTCTGATAGTTTTATCTAGTGAACCAGAAATAAATGTATCATCCACAGGAGACATGGAAAGAGATGTCACTCTGTTGAAAACAAAAGGAAAGAAAGTGAGCGCTCAGTGACTTTAATTACAATTCACTAAACCAAATCTTTAGTAGTCGTAGCAGTAATAGTACCTTTTGTTGTGTCCAGGAAAATATCGGATATATTTGTTGTCATGGAGGGACAAGTATCGGATGGTATCTAAAATAAAGAGAACACAAGCAGAAACTAAGGAGAATGCCAACATGTTTCACATCAGCAACATTAGACTGCAGGAAAACACAAGCCAGCATCAACATGAAAAGTTGTTCACGTCTGATGGTTAAGACTCAACCGTGGGCAAGGCAGTCACTTGTACAGTTAGCTCCTGTATGGGGCAGAATCACAGACCCACAAACTGTACAAACAACTACCTCAGGCCACAGCGAGTAGTGTTTATCCATGTTTAGCAGCAGCTGTCCGTGCGCAAACATCCCTATGCTGACATAAGGATCAGCATCTCAACTGCACATTAAAAAAAAAAATCTTTACACACTGAGAGGGAATCATTTCTAAAATTCATGTTAAATTTCTGTCTTCACAAAAATTTCTCTGAAAATATATTAGTCTTTTTTGTACAAACATACCATCAATTTTGTTGGAACTGTAAACCACGGTGTTTGCAGCATGTGTGTACCTAATTAAATCCACTCCATACTTTTTACTGTAGAGCGTCCTCTTGGGTCTGCCATAAACACAAGAGGGAAATGAAAGTAAGAAAAGCAAACATCTGAATAAAAGATAAGGTTAAAAAAATGGGTTGAGCTGTGTCTATAAATATATATATATATATATGTAAACAAAAAAAAACTTTGTTTAGTCAGTGCCACTATTTAAGGCAGAGAGCAACAGCACCAGTAATTCATCATTTTTCTGCAAATCCAACAATGCTTTTTCATTTGACTTAAAACCTAAGTACATTGACTCTTTGTTATTGAGCTTTGCAACTACATCCATAATATAAAAAATATTTATTAGATGTGCACTAAAATGCGGTTCACTGATAATTATATGTTAAATATTTTGTGATGAACAGCTGATAGCATTAAACCAAAGCAGAATAACTGGGGTAAGCACAAATGACCAAGAAAAACATTTTATGTAGCAAGAGACTGGTTACTAATGTAAAGATGTATGAGTATTGAGAATTTATGAATTACATTAATATAACCTGTAAATTATCCACTTTCTAGTGGTTTGAGTTACACTGATGCCACTTTCTATTAGTGGGGAAAGAAAATATTATGCCAGGGACGCACAGGTATAAAACAAGTCTTTAAATTATGTAAAGAAAGATACAAATGAACAAAATCACATGACATATTACACTGTATTATTTGTTGAACCAAACTAAGCAAAATGTACAGAGTGATAAGCTGTTGAGTTATTGGATATATAAAATGATTTAATCGCTTATAGATCCACTTAAAAAAAATTGAAGTAATTGTTTGTTCTTTGTTTTAGTATGCTTTTACCAGTCTCTCACATTGGTGAGAAAGTTTTACACTTGTCTATACAGATTTGCTTCATTTCAGTGACAATGACATTCATCTTTTAGCAAGCTAAAGTCAGTACAAATTTGACTTTATAAATTAGTGAAAACCCTATTGAAACCAACTTGAACATAAAAACGGTAAATGTTAATAGCCCTCTCCGTTTAAGAATAACAGACGGATTAACTGGCACGTAACTTTAGACAACAGGAAGTGTGACTGAGACTGAAACGGTGAACAAATATAAGAAACATCACAGCTGGACGCTGCGCCGAGTAGGCCTTAAAAGATAGCTTAGCATGTAGCGATCCTGAATAAACTCAGCAGAAAACGCTCTTACTTTCCCTCCTGGCAGTCGTACAACACTAACGAGTCGTCGTCGCTGCTGGAAATAATCGTTTCTCCATTTGAACTGAAATCGAAACAGTTAATTTTGTCTGAATTCTCTCGAAACACCTTCGCTACCCTGAAGCTCCGCAGCACATTGTCCGTCAGCTTCATGGTGGCCCGTTTTTTTTTTAATCTGCGGGGAAGCGGGTCCTAGAGTTGCTTTACTTTGGCTTACAGTTGGTACATGCAATTTGTGCGAATATGTGATATAAAGTTGTCCTGAAGCTTATCACTACAAAAAAAAAAATACAGTTTTAAAACTGCGACGCTGTCCCGCCTGTGGTAACTGTAGCAGAGGAGGGAGGGAAAAAGCACCGCCTTCGACGTTCACGAAATCACCTGACACTTTCGGAAATCACCGGAAACCACCGAAACCACCCGATTTGTCAAACTGATATCGCGAGAATTCAAGTATCTCATAAACAAGTATCTTTAAAACACACTGGATACACTGAATGGTGTATGAATAGACTAAAACTCCAGAAGGACTGTAAATACACGATCACTTCTAGCACTTCCAGGACGTTAGCAACTCTATGTTTGTGTCTTTTTTTTTCTTTGGTCAACTTGCTATTTTCTGTCAGCTCACAGGTTTTGCCCTCGCAGCAGAATGAACACTGAAAATATGAGAAACGTCCAGCATAAAGGTTCTCAGCAGGTAAATTCTGAGGTAAGAACTGCGTCCTACTGTTATGTTTGAAGCTCGAGACTTTTTGTGAAATAGCCTATCGCTAAAGCGAAGACATTTTAAAGATCATTAGGTAACCATAGTAAAGTTAAAGTCAATGTTTTGAAACAGTACTCGCTGGTGTTTAGATGGAACTTATTAAAGTTTAGCTGTTATCAAATAACATTGGGCATCATTATTATTATTATCATCAATTGCATAGAAATAAAAGATGTCATAAAAGGAAGAGTAGGAGCAATGTTTGCTACAGATGCAATATTTGCTTTGAGGATGTTTATAGAGGATTACAGAAAAGTTAAGAGGGAGCTCTTAACTAGGGTGCTGAGAGAGGAACTCTAGAGTAGCAAATAAGTATGTTAGAAGGATGTGTATGAGAGCTGTAAGCCAGTGTTGAGGTGTGCTGTGGGTGTGACAAAGTGGTTCAAGGTGGAAGTAGGACTGCATCAAGGCGCCCCTGCTGTTTTTCTATGGTGATGGACAGGCTGACAGATGATGTTACAGAGGAATCTCCACGGACTATGATGTCTGCAGATGACATTGTGATGTGTAATGAAAGCAGAGAGCAGGTGGAGGAACATCTAGAGAGGTGGAGGTATGCACTCAAAAGAAGAGGAAAGAAGATTAGCCACAGCAAGACAGAATACAGGTGTATGAGTGAGAAGAGCAATGGAGAGTGTAGAAAAGAGGTGAAGAAGCATGTGCAAAGAGGTTGAATTAGTGGAGAAAATTGTCAGATGGGATCTGTAATAAAAGAGTACTGGCAAGGATGAAAGAAAAGGTGTACAAGATGGTGGTGAGACCAGTGATGTTGTATGGTTTAGAGACTGTGGCACTGAGGAAAAGACAGGAGGCCGAGTTCAAGGTAGCAGAGGTTAAAATGTTGAGGATGGATAGCATCAGGAATGAGTACATGAGAGGGGCAGTACATGGTAGATGTTTTGGAGAGGAAGTTTGGTCATGTACAGAGAGATAGTGAATATATCTGCCTAGAGGATGACCAAAGAGGAGATTTATGGATGTAGTGAAAGAGGACATGAAGTTAGTCAGTGTGAGAGAGGAGGATGCAGAGTATGGGGTTAGATGGAAGGAGATGATTTACTGTGGTTAGCCCTGATGGGAACAGCTGAAAGGATAGAATGCAGAAGAGATTTCATGTTGAATAAAAATATACAAATTATTAAATTTTCCTATCTGAAAAGAGCTGGGATAGGCTCCAGCAGATCCCCGTGACCTTGCATAGGAATCACCGGGTAGATAATGGATGGATGGGTGGATGGATTTAGATTTCCTTTAATAGAGATAATCATATTGGATTCATGGCTGAAGGGATGAGTTATATGGATACAATTCTCTCTCAGGATAACCAGTGTAGCTTATTTAAAATGTTATAGAGGAATAAATTAAGAAGCAGTTAATTAATCAGACACTGCATTTAAATAACCTAATAAAATTAAGGGGCGTTCCATGGCGTACTGGCTAGAGAACTGGGCTGGCAACCAGAAGGTTGCCAATTCAATCCCCGGCTGGTACCAATGATGTCTGCGGGGGGAGTGCCTGAACAAGTGCTTCCCCACATCCACATCCATGGATGAGGTGCCCCTGAGCAAGGTACCTGAAACCCGCACCCACTCCCCAGGCGCCGCACTGCGGCAGCCCACCGCCCTGGGTCCAGCAGGCCAGATGGGTCAAATGCGGATAATGAATTTCCCCACGGGGATAAAAAATAGTATATCCAAAAAAAAAAAGTGAAATACCACATTAGTTAACATTCATCTTACAAAACAAATCACTGGTTTGTATTACAATAATTCTTTAATAATCTAAAATTGTAATCATGAATGGTCTGTTCTAATTGAAAAGTTGTCACTCTTTGTAGTGTCACACAGCGATAAACTAAGTCTTTAGATAATCGAAATACAGACTCAGATGAACAACAGCACATGAGACATTACAGTCTCATTATTTGCTGAACCAAACTAAACAATAATTTGAGTAATTGCTTTCCATGTGCTTTTATCAGTCTTTCACATTGGTAAGGAAGAGTTCTGGCTAACCATTGGCTCTGCTGTTGGCTTCGCCAACTTTGTCCTTTGCAACATTGCGGCACGGTTTGAGGAAAAATAGGCTTCAAAGGCTCTCTGTACAAATCTGTGGTCACATAGTATTTTACAGTCAGTGGTTCTTGCTCAGAATGTATAGGCCTTAATGTACATTTATGTGTACAGACAGGGAAAACATTTGATTGGTTGTTTATGGTATGAGGAAGGCACATCAGACACAACTACGTGAGTCCCAGGCGAGAGTTTACATGTCTTTTTAATAAAACATTAACACACTAGCGTTCTTCTTTTTTTTTTCTAAACTATACTGCCACACGAATGGCTCCACCATCTGTCAGATACTGTCCTTATGATTTTAACTGCAGTTCTTTGTTTAACTAGCTCTTAACTAACCTGTGGTTCGACTAAACCCTCATTGTTTTTAAATTACCCAGATAGAGTAGTTAACAGAAAACAAGAATACTTAGCTTGATGAACAGCACTTTGACATTTCTTGTGAACCTTTGAAGTTAATAATTAAACACTCTGTAAACATCATGTAACAACTGCAGTCACTGCTGGGTCAGATTTTTTGCTTCATCTCTGAGCTGGGACACATAGCAGACCTCCACGGGAATCTGCAGGCTTTAAACCACATTGCCAGGGTTCACAGGTAGGCAGCCTCAAGAGTCTTTTTGTGAGCCAACGTAGAATAATAAAGGCTTATGATTGCTTTAAACACAAGTCTTCTTTTCCTTAATGTTCAGCCTTTTAAAGTTCATAGCTGGTGATGTATGTTCTTGTGGGTATAAGAATATAGTGGCACATTTAACCACAAACATTATATTCCCTGAAATACATATCAATGCAGTGTCTAAAAAACAACATAAATGTGTTGGAATCTGATCCTGCATGTTATTGCAGTGAGGTCACATATTTGCTCAAAAGTGAATTTAAAGTGATAATGTACTTGTTATAATTCCTAAATCAATGTTGAGATGAAAAAATAAATTATCAAGAACATTTAATCTTTACCTTTTTCTTTGCATGGTCTTTCTGAATTAAAGTGTTTTTAATAACTTTAAAATTTATGTTGTTTTAATGAAATATGGCTTTGTTTATTAATCCCTCAGGAGATTTCTGCTCAGAGCCGCTGAACTGTCAATGGCCCGTGTTCTTTCCCTCTTCCGGCCTCAGCCTTTTCTGGCCCTTGTGGGCAGGCAAAAACCTGCACTTTGCAAAATGTCAATGGACTCGCGAGCACGAGAAGTCTTCGCGGCTGCAGTGGAAGCTGTTCAACCTGATACGGTGGTCCGGCAGAGTGTAGAGCGCAAGGAGGACTCTGTGATTATTGATGGTCGTAAATTCACACTCAAACACAACCTACACTTGGTGGGCTTTGGGAAAGCTGTTCTGGGAATGGCTGCTGAGGTGGAAAAGATTATGGGTGATCATTTAGTGAAAGGAGTCATCAGTGTGCCACATGGGATTCAGAAAACATTACAGCAGCATGGAAAAGGGTAAGAGGATATCTTAAGGTTTAGAAAACTTAAAAAACTAAAAAGGAAAATAGGATTAAGAATAAAATGGTTTCTCATTTCCATCCTAGTCACCTATTGCTCAAAGACAACAGTCCAATCAAAGTAATGGAGGGAGCTAAACACAACTTACCTGACGTTGATGCCCAGAGGGCAGCTGAGGAGATCAAGCTGTTAGCCAGTGAACTGACAGAAAAAGACTTACTGCTCGTCCTTATTTCAGGTAATAGCACTTCATACTTTTTGAACAATCACAAATTAACATGTAATGCTTTATACCAAGTGCTTTGTCTCTCCTTAGGTGGAGGCTCTGCGCTATTACCTGCACCAGTCCCACCAATCTCACTGCAGGAGAAATTTGATGTCACCCACAAACTCGCAGCTGCTGGAGCCACTATTCAAGAGCTTAACACCGTACGTCGAGCCCTTTCTGTGTTGAAGGGTGGAGGGCTTGCACATCATGCTCTGCCGGCACAGGTAACAGAACTTACATGTTTCAGTAAAGCTGAAATAAGTGTGTTCTGAGTTTGTCAGACAAACTAAAAATATGTTATTAACCATGCAGAAGAGAATGAACAATTAAAACAGTTACAAAATATATAAAAGTAAGTAACATTTTCTGCGTCTGCAAACTGAGCAGAGATGGTTTTAACCAAATCAAACTGCCTTGATGTGAACTCAAATGTACAAATCTACACTGCAGATGTTGATACTTTGGTCACCCTCCACCTGTGGATTTAGCTATCAGCCATGTCCAAATGTGCAGCTTACATTCTCATGGTGGACATGTCCTATCAGTAGAACTTTAGTAGGCTGGTATGTGGAGGATGAAAGTCCATCTGGACATGATGTTTTTTTTCTCTGAATTTCCCTTTGATGATTAATAAAAGTTCTTTTTGAATTGAATGTTATGTTGCAGTAGTGTAACTTGATCCCAGTTGTGTCCAGTGAAATCTTGTAAGACTGCTAATTTAAAAATGAGACTGTTAGTGTCAAATAAAAAAAAAATACACATAATATTGGCCACAATATTAATACACCTACATTAATACTTGTTTAAGCTGACCAGTTACTTTTGTGACTTTAGCATCCATTTTGCAATGTTAATCCATGTGATTCATAAAATAAGCACAGATACAGATATATACTAATTTCAGACCCACCCTAAGAACTTGAACAATGACAAACTATTTACCAAGTTAATACCACTATTCAGAGCAATATGGTCCTAAATCTTTTAAATTTGTTATTCCCCAATATGTACAAAATGTTTCCATGCAAATCTCTGAATGTGCTTTTCTCTGACTTTAATTAACCAATTTATTGAATATTTATTTCTGAACATCACTCGTTTTAATAACCTTTTTTCACAGGTGGTTGCACTGATCCTGTCTGATGTGATTGGAGACCCACTTGACTTGATAGCTAGTGGCCCAACAGTGAGGAGTGAGATATGGCCAGAGGAAATATTGTCCATCCTTGAACGTTACAAGCTACTGAGCTCCCTTTCAGCATCAGTAAAGGACGTCCTTGCGAGACAAAGTTCCCAGTGGAAGGATAATAAGGATGAATGTGATACATCAGGACACGTTCTTAATGTTGTGATTGGCTCTAACAGCATTGCCCTTAAGTCTGCGGGTCGCCGTGTTCGAGAGCTAGGTTTCCGTCCTGTTGTGCTTTCACCAGGAGTATGTGGCGATGTAAGGTCCGTCTCCAGACTTTACGGTCTGCTGGCTCGCTTTGCTTGCTCTCGAGAGGAACCTCCTCCTGAAATTGCTGCAGAAGTGCTGAGGCTCGGGCCGGAAGTAGGCGTGGAGACCTGGGACCTGTGTCGTACCATGCAGGTGTTGGGTGAAGGCCGTACAGAGGGATGGGGTGCCACGTGTTTGCTCGCTGGAGGGGAGCCCACTGTGGAGCTCACAGGCAAAGGTCGGGGCGGTCGAAACCAGGAGCTGGCGCTGCGAGTGGGCCTTGAGCTGAGAGGCCTGGAACTTCCACCCAATGGCCCCGTGTTCCTTAGCGGTGGCACTGATGGTCAGGATGGACCCACTGAGGCAGCAGGGGCCATCACTGATGGGGGCTTGTATGACGAAGCACAAGCACAGGGTCTGGACATTGACAACTTCCTCATCAACAATGATTCCTTTACGTTTTTTTCCCGTCTCTCTGCTGGACAGCGTCTACTTGTACCTGGCCTAACCTGCACAAATGTCATGGATGTACATATGCTTCTTATTCCAGCAATTCCCATTAAAATAACATAAATCTAAATGAGCAATAAAACATTAAAAAAAGTACTTTCTGACTTATCAGAGTTGTTTCTTTTTTGTCTCTGCCTGGGGATTATAACCCTTACTTGTAAATTAACATGAAGCCATGTATTGTTATTTCTATTTAAAATTTTGCCAACCACAAATTAAAGAATATGTTAGTGTCTTGACAGTAAAGAGCATAGATATTCACTAACTTGTAGTTATGAATCACTCTGAAAATTAGGTGGCTCATAGGAGGCCCATAAAAAGGATTTACTTCTCTTTGGGCCTTATGTTTTATTTTAGGTATATCTCTTGTTTTGTTTTGTTTTTGGCACATTAACATATGAAATATTGCCTTTGAATTTCCCTTCGGGGATTAATAAAGTTATATCTAAATAAACCAAACACGTGTACTTAGCACAAATTTTAATCTTACTGAAGGAAACAAGCATTTTTGGCAACAATTATTTCAAATAAGCACTTTAGCACATCATCCAACCCATTCTTATTGGAAACTGCCAAATTGTTTAATAAACCTCAATAGTAAAATCCTTTTCAGATTGTAAGTTTTCTTGGCTTTTCTTTAAAGTTGTAGCAGGTATTTCTTCAAAATGGATTTTATGTTTCGCAAGAAATCAATTGACCTTTTGACCTTTCGCTTTGCAAAGTTCATTTGCTTTCATCCATTTCAGTCAGGTGGGTACATTTGGCTGATGCTGAGCTATACGTTTGTTCTTATTTTTAAATTCATTTGTAATTGTTTGTTTCAATGAGGCTGAAGCCAATTTAGTGGTCATCGATCATGGCCCAAAATGACAGAGCAACTGGTCTGACCACACAAACTAACAGACAGGAAAGGACCATGGTCAACTGAATTCACTACAGCTGCAGCTTACATTTCGTTCCAGTTTATCAAAAACATCTGGTGTAAATGAAAATTTAAAAATGCCCAAAGTTGAGGGTGTAATTGATATACATATAGGTTTTGGTAGGTGACAAGTGCTAAAATATGATTTCTGGGAATTCTATTATGCATATTTTCCAGAAGGACATTGCACTGAAACAATACACATTAGCAGTTAATGGTCATAATGTTATGCTTAATCAGGAGTTTCCACATGAACACCACTCACATTTACTCAGTCTTCTGCTGATTGATTTGGTTTTTACCCAAAAAAAAAAAAAATCCTTTGTACTGACTTTACACATTTTATTAATCTTGTTTCTTCAAAAAACTTTTTTTTTCAGTTGAGAATAATGACAACTGTATGGTGTTGGAATGAAAACTTAGTAACAAAAAACTGAATGTGTCCAGTGAAGTGTCCAGCCTTCAGATGGATAAAGTCCAAACAGCAGTGTCCTGTTAATCCCGATGAGTTTTCAGAGCATCTCCCACTTTACTCTCCCTACAAAAATAACAGAACGTCATCACAAATGGAACAACTACAAACAACGTTATTCAATAATTATACATTTATTAAGCCATCCTAATCAGCACGGGACAGCACATTTAACTTCGCTCAAAGCGAAAATCTAGCCTCTGCACGAATGGTGTCAAATGCAAACTAAAGCTGTACAGTGTAAAAAAAAAAAAAAAAGCCAGACTGCATGCTTGAAGTCAAGTAAGAATAAAATCGTAAAATTACCAGCCACTCAGGTGAGGAGCTGCATCAGGTGTACCCCCGTTCAGTCCGGACCCTAAAAGTCAACAGGCACGGGTTAGGCTAACGTGGCTAGCAGAGTCCCTAGCGGGATATTTTTTAAATAAATAAAATATACCCACCTTGTCGATAATACATGTCATTCACTGTATTTCCGTAAACTTTCCATGCAAAGTGGATTGCAATAAGGCTAAAAATCAACCAGCTGAGTAAGATTTTGAATATAGACACTCTCATGTCGTTGGCCAGCCAGTCCTCCACAAACTCCGACAGGAACGAGAGACAGCTGTCAGCGACGCGGGACAGAAACTCAAAATCCCACGGCTCCTCCATTGTTCTTTACCTATCCAGCTAAAGCCAAGCGAATGGGATCCGCGGTGCGCCTGTCATTTAAAAATCATCACGAAACAAATGTTTCTCCATCACTGTTGTTACCACATACGTTGAGAAGCGAGAAGCCGGATATGACGTTATTACGCAGAGCGCTACATCCCTACACGTCAATTTATGTTTGGTAGAAGATTTAGCTTTCGTAAAAAAAAAAATAAATAAATATATATATATATATATATATATATATATATATATTTGTCAAATGAGACAAGTGGCTTTGTTCCAACCCTTATTAGTGAACTGTGAACCTTTTAAAAGGCAATGAAAACATTTCTGTGCTAATTGTTTCACACCTCCTCTATAAATTTACTCAACTGTATATTAATTTCTGGAGGGAAAACAAGTACATTCACTACCCACCCACCCATCCATCCATCCATCCATCCATCCATCATCTAAACCACCTTCTTCTATTCTATTTTTTTTCTCCATGTCTTTTGATTCTCTGTCAAATAAAACTGTGATTTTGATTCACAGTATATTTTGTGGAGGATTATCTTTAAAACACTGACAATAAGATGTTAATATTAATACTGTCAAAATAATGTCTAAATAAACCATGTGTTAACCAAGTTGTAAATTCCAGTAATAATGTTATTCATTAAAAATGATACCCTTAGGAAATCTTAATATTCAGTCTAATCTGACTATTTTTAATAGATCTTACTTTGTCCTGTATCACTGTCCCCCAAAAAAGATACTAGCTGCAGATTTGGACATTGGGTTTCATTCTGTCTTCCCCCAGAAAAGGTCCATCTCCCTCACCCTTAAGGGTAACAGTCCATGCCACTATCCCACTTCTACTGAAGCCCACAATTTCCTCTGATGCATCCTTATGTTATGAGTGTGGGTGTAGATGAAAGAAAAGGCACTTTATGTGTAGGGTATTGGTGTATGTTCATGTTTGTGTGTGGACGAGTGAATGTGGGTTGTACTGGAAGTACTCTGTAAGTAATATGATTGAGCAATTAAATATCAGAAAAGTGCTTTGTGGATACAGACAACAATGTTCATCATTTGGCTGTGATTTTACTTGAGTGATATGCTAGTTTTGAGTTGATGTCACATAAAGAGAAGGGACCAAATCAAAAAATGTCAGTAAATTGTCAGTTAATGTAATTCACTAAAATCTCTTAAGAAAAACAAAACAGTTCACCTAATCGCACCCCCCCCCCTTTTTTTTTTTTAAACCATTAGCATGAAACTAATCAATCAAAAGGAATTTGGGTGGGGGTGGGGGTGGGGCTTTCAAGAATTAAGTGTCATGGCAAATTTCAATTAAACAGATGAATTCTACCTTCTGAGTCACAGCAGCAGGTACATTCTGGACAGGCTGCAAGTCCATTATAGGAAAAAAAAAGGACACAAAATCTGGTATGTGCACATAATATAACTGATTAAGAGTTATCAGTTAACATAAAAATGCTCATCCATGAACTGTGTGAGGAGGCTGGAACACCTAGTGAAAGACCATGTACACATTCAGCACAAAGCAGCAGGGAAAAGCTCAAGCTGACTAGCAGGTTTTCACCAAAAAAGGGAATTGCTATTATCATATTCAGGGTACATTTAAATTGTTTTTCAAATCAATATGCCATATTATGTGGCAGTGAGTATGCGGATGGTTGCCATTAGTTAGAGCACTTTAATAAAGCAACTATAACTCCTCTCAGCAGCCAATTTGCCGATTTGCTTGTTAAACTCTACTTGCACTGAAAGAGTAAGTGTACCGTATTTAAAAAGTGTTCAAGTTCAGCTCTTTGAAAACTGAACAAAGCACAATGTTACACACATCATAGCAGAACACGCTTCTTATGTTTCTGCTAATAATTATTCTAAAATATATTATCTTTAGATATATTCTCCATATATT
>JBAMYA010000020.1:3690971-3730811 GCA_037176975.1 Arrhamphus sclerolepis
AAAGATCCAACCCATCCATCTAGTTACCGCCCTCCGTCTCTGATTAACACAGATCTCAAAATTATAACTAAAACACTCGCAACAAGAATAGAAACAGTTATGCCTACATTCATTCACCCAGACCAGACAGGATTCATTAAGAGCAGACACGCTGACGACAACATCCATCCACTGGATGACGAAAAAGCTTTTGACAAGGTTAACTGGACCTTCCTTCTAACAACCCTCCACAGATTGGATTTGGAGAATCGTTCATCCTTTGGATAAGGACACTATACACCGCACCTACAGCCACTGTTGTCACCAATGGGATCACTTCACAAAGCTTCACATTGCACCAGGGTACCAGACAAGGATGCCCACTCTCTCCTTCCCTATTTGCCATATTTATTGAGCCACTAGCAGCAGCAATACGGCAGAATAGCAAAATTCATCCAAAATTCCAATTCAGAACACAAGGTCAGTCTCTATGCTGATGATCTGTTACTATATCAACAATTTCCTCGTGCCTCACTTCAAGAAACCTTTAATGTTATCAGTCACTTCTCTAAAGTCTCCAACTATACAGTCAACTGGAAGAAACCAACTATACTACCATTAACCAAACACAGCTGGGACTCTGCAGTCCAAGATCCCACCCTTCCTCTTAACACTGGCAATATCAAATACCTAGGTATTGTGATTCCCCCCAGGCTGTCAGAGCTCTTCAACCTTAACCACATTCCATTACTACGAAAGACTGAAGATGACTATAAACACTGGAACAAACTCCCACTATACCCTAATTGGCAGAATAGCAGCAGTCAAAATGAAAACCCTCCCACAAATGATCCCGACCACCTCCACTGACTACTGGTTCAAAACTCTAGACTCACTTACAACTCACTTTTATTGGAAAAATAAACCACCCCAGAACTGCACTCACCACTCTACAGAACTCCAAGCAACAAGGCGGACTAGAAGCCCCAAACTTCCATCATTACTTTCTGGCAAATCAGCTACAATTTCTCTTTCAAATACATTACAATCAGCACCACTCTGACAGCCTGGTGGAAAACCAGTAGAATCTCTAAGTCCACTCTGACACCCTGCAAACTCACTCCCATTTGGCACAACCCTGACCTCCTGCTACCCAAGACCCCAATCCACTTCCCCACCTGGGAAGCTAAAGGTATCACCCACCTCCATCACCTATTTGAAAATAACCAATTTCTATCTCTTGACATCCTTGTCCAGAAGTATGGGGTTGGGAAAGACCAGTTCCTTCATTATCATCAACTGAAAGCAATAATTCAAAGCAAAATCAATACAAACAATACTCTTGAACCCACCAACACCACTGAGCAGCTATTAAGAATCGGAAACCACCCACAAAAAATAATTTCTAAACTTTACAAAGTGATTGCCTCCTCATTCTCCTCCATAACTCTTCCAATAGCAAAATGGGAAAATGAGCTGGTGCTCCCTCCAATCCCAGATTTCTGGACAAATATCTGCAGAAATGTCTTTTCCATGAGCTCTAACACCAACCTACAACTAATACAGTATAAAACCATTCACAGGACTCACATCACCCAAAGCAAACTATTGAAAATGGGTGCAGCCAACACAGACATCTGCCCTCACTGCACCTCTGGAGCACTGACACATATTTGCATTCTACTTGGAATTGTCAGCCGGTTAACCTTCTATGGACTTCAGTTATAAAGACACTGTCCACCATCTTGGACCACAGAATCCCATTTCCCCCACTCTCTGTCTTCTAGGAGACACCACCTCCACCCTCATTCCACAGAAAATGAAATATCCAGTACTTGTCTCTCTAACCATCGCTAAGAAAGTAGTCTTTCAAAATTGGAAATCTAGAAACTCTGGTCACTGGTTCAACTTAATTTCAGAACACATCCTTACAGAAGAACTCCCAGCTCAAAAGAAGAACAATACATCAGCTTTCAAAGACATCTGGGATCCATTCATAACATTTCTTCAAACTCACCAGTAACTGTGCCACTTACACTCCCTTCTACACCCATAATCAACATTTGCATGTCCTCTATGGAGCTGCCTGTCTGTCCTTTGTCTGTCTGTCCACCCTCCTGTTTGTCCTTCTCTGTTTTTATAAATACTCAACTCTGCCCATTGTTGCCCTATGTCCATTGTCCAGTTTTGTTCCACAATGTTATAAGGGGATGTGGGTGAGCCTGGAGTAACCACTGTATATAAAGTGTACACATATAAGGTTGTAAATAGTTCAAATTAAAACAAAGTTGTCCTCTGAAGAGGGGGGGTGGTGGCGGGCCAAAAAAAAAAAGAAAAGAAAAAAAGACCCTTGGCACATAGATAAAAAATCTCTCAACATTAAAGGCTAAATATGGGCATGTAAAAGTAAACTATCATTACAGCTGAAGTTGAACTTTAATTAATTAAATTCATCTGACGAAATCTCTAGGAGGAGTCATAGACATGTAAGTATGAATGCCGGAAATTACCAAAATATAGGAAAAATTGTAAATCCTATTCAAAATGGAAGACTTCCTGTTGTAGTTAGAGCATGGCTCCAAGAGACATTTTTGTAGCTCTTAGTCTGATACATCAGCCTCACAGATTTCATCCATGTAGGTCAAAGCATATGATGGGGCTGGGCATTAAACTTGAAGCAGATGGCACTATCAAGCAAAGTGAACAGCTGGGGTTCCTCGCAGCCCCAAAGTGTCAGTAAAGGCCATCTTGGTTTATCTACTGCAGAAAAAAACACACAAACAGTATTTTCTTATGCAGGGTTTTCTGTGCTAGTTGGTGAAAAATATAGTTTATGATATAATCGAGAACTCAACGCAACTATATAAATATGATCAGTATAGATTTTTTTCATTTAAATTGACACAAAAATTAACGGTTTGCAAGTGTATTGTCTCTTTTGCTTAAATATTTGTTTCCTTGGCGATCAACTGAGGTTTGGTGTAATGGCAGTTCCATTAGTACTTGTTTGTTTGTTTGTTTGTTTGCCCACCTGCTAAAATTGCTCCGCCGCTCCGGAGTTGAACCTGAGGGGGCGGGACTACCCGATGCCACTGAGCGACCTGATTGGCCAATTTAGTTGGTCATCAGTTCCGGGTGTCCTCTGTTGTAACAGGAAAATTGTTTTCTGCCTCTGATTCTTGACAGCTCGCTTGCAGCCGGCTGTCGATGAAAGTTAATGTAGCGAATTAGCTATTAAAGCCAGCGTTTCGACGTCACGCAATCGTAAGTTTGATTCGTTATCCGTCTAATTTTAGAAGATCTAGGTTGCCTGCACGAGCGCTGTTAAGCCGAGGCCATGAAACTGATCTGTATGTTGCTTGCTAGCAGCCAGTTTTAGCTTCAGTGTTTATTTGCCAAGTTTCGTCGGAATTCACCGTCATAAATATTACACTATGAAGTTTTCAAATGTTTTCAGCGGTATGTGAGTTAGCCGAACTATTAGCATTTGCAGTTTGAGTAAATGTGTTTTTCATATAAATGGTAGCTCCCTCGTATGTGGGGAGCGTAATATTAGACCTTCTCGTGGAAGCTGTTATCAGATTTAAATTTCAGTGTCAGTTTGGTATTTTGAGAGCTTTTGCCCTGCTCTGTAATCATGTGACCTGCCCACTTATCCTGTATGAGTGCTTCTATTCATAAGATCCTTGAGATAGTTGTCTCTCAGAGCTGATATGGATTAACTTCAGAGCCACTTGTTCATGTGTTTTTTGTATTTTCTTTTATCTTAATTTTGTAGTGATTGGGATGGTATCATGGAGGGAAACAATCAACAAGAGGGAGAGGCTCAGGGAGTGAAGATTTGCGATTCCCTGTCTGAGACCAATCCACCTGGTAAGAATGACTTGGTTTGGTTTGGATAGTAGTTATTCACTTACAAAATTTTTGTTGAGGTGATGATCAAGGTTACAGTTAAATATGGGTATGAACCTGGCAGGCTTGACATTTTGGACTTTCATCTTTTAATATGAAGGTATTCATATCCCAGTTTTCAGAAGGAACTGAAGATTTTGAAGTGTTTATGTAAATCCTGTGTGCTCACATTGAGATTTGTCACATCCAACATCTAGCCAGGTGAATATGGATGATGACTCAAAAGCAACCTATCCTGCGAAAGCAGACTGAAAAGTCTTGGGTAAAGATGGAGAATGTCTGCATTTCATTTACTAAGGATGAAACTAGAGACAAAAAGACTCCAGTGAAAAAGTAAAAGCCTGGCGAAGTATCATAAATAAGGAAAGACATTCTTTAATAGCGTTAGTCCTTACAAGTGATTCTCAACAGAACATTAAAATGCATATATCATTTTACCAATAACATATGAATCAAGAGGAGCTTTAATCTATAAATACTTGATCCAGTTTGAATAATATCTATTTAAAGCCAAGTCTCAATTTAAAGACCATATTCATTGTATGTTGGTATCTTGAATATACTTTTGTCATCACCTGAGCAAAGATATTGTCAGTGTCAAGATATTTTGTAATCTAACAATAATTCATCACTCAAGATTTTCTGATTGTAACAATTGATTTTCTTTATTTTTTTTTCTCCCCATGACTTAGTTCTGCTTTTATTTTCACAGACACCTTGGTGACTCCTCTCTCCCTCTTGGAGAATGACACGTTTCCTGATCAGTTGTCAAGAAATCATTGTGCTGATGTTAACAGAGACCAGGCTGCTAATTTACACCAGTTAGATATTGCTGCAGAGGAGCTCAGTGTGGATGCAGAGCCTTCTGCTAACCCAGGAACCCAGTTAAATACTGAGGAGACCAAAATCCCAGCATGCCAGAACAGTGTATCCACCCAGCCGGGAGACAGAAGACCAGAGGATGTTGTCATTGACAATGACCAGAATGACTCTGGAGAGTTTGTTGTTGCAATGCTGGCCAAGGCCAAGCTGGAGGAACAAGGCATTGGTGTAAAGGGTAGATCATCTCCTTTGTTGGAGGCAGGAATCCAAGAAGTTCCTGCATTTATATCCCATCGCGATGAGGATGTTACAACTGACAGCTGGCGGCAGCACAGAAAGCATGTTTTTGTGCTGAGTGAAGCTGGCAAACCAATTTATTCCCGTTACGGCAGCGAAGAAGCTCTGTCATCTACAATGGGAGTAATGATGGCACTTGTGTCTTTTGTCCAAAGTGGAGATAATATCATCCGCTCAGTGTATTCAGGTGAGTATATTTAGGTGCTTGTCATCAATCAAAACTCATTTTATTTTTTACTGGTTGCATACATTCATTCACATATTCATTGCTGCCTGTTGTATGTCATGTTTTTAACTTTCTCCATCTTTTTTTTTTCTTTCTCCCTTCAAATAGAGGAGCACACTGTGGTGTTTTTACAGAAGGGGCCCCTGGTACTTGTGTGTGTCTCCAGCAGTCATCAGTCTGAGCAGCAGCTGCGTGGCGAGCTCCTGTATGTTTATTATCAGATCATCAGTATGCTCACCCAGGCCAGCATATCTCGCATCTTTGAACACAAGAAAAATTATGACCTGAGAAGACTCCTAGCAGGTTCAGAGAAGATCCTGGACGGTCTTCTTAACTTGGTGGATTCCGACCCAAGCTTTTTGCTTGCAGCAGTGCATTGCCTGCCTCTAGCTTCATCTCTCAGGGACTCTCTCAGCCAGATCCTGCAGAAGGCTATCACACCCAACCTGGTTTTCTCCATCCTCATTGCCAAGAACCAGTTGCTAACCATCGTCCAAGAGAAGACCGTGATCGAGGACACGAGGCTGGAACCAGCTGATGTTCACCTTCTGCTCAACCTCATTGGAGCTTCTTCTGCTTTTCAGGCTGGAGAGATCTGGACTCCTATCTGCCTCCCCCTCTTTAATCCTGACTGTTACTTTTATGCATACATTTCTTACCTGGACCCACCAGAATGCACAGTTTGTTTGCTGTTGCTTTCAACAGACAAGGAGGCTTTCTACGCTGTAGCTGAGTGCAAGAGGAAGATAGAAGAGGGTATGGTGGCTCAGAACTCCCTGAGCCTCATTGCCAAAGCCCAGTCATATAGCGTGAGCCAGGTTGGCGTCTCAGACCTCAGGCACTTCATGTACAAGCCCTTTGACGTACCAGACAACCATCGCCAGCTCACTCAGTTCACCAGGTCCGTCTTTGATTATTACCATTATCCATTTAATGCTTCCTTCAAGAATTACAAGTACTTAATTTTAGGGAATGCAAAGACAAGAATTCAATGAATAAATGTAGTTGTGTTTTTCGTGTTCATAATGTATTTATACTGGTTATGTCAGAAAAGTACTTTTTAAACAGGGCTAACAGTTAAAACAACAAGGCAAATCCTTAGAGATGAAATTGTAGAAATAATCCAACACGTACTAATCATTTGATTTTCATACGACAGTAGCATTATATCAAGAAAATGTCCCCCTCAAATAATGTTGGACGTTTTGTCATAGTATTCATTTATTTATATCATATTACTAAAATTTTAGTAATTTATATTTTTCATAATTTTGGACCTTGTGTCTTTCTGTATCTGTGTTTTTGATCTTCATATACATGTATAATGTGTCTGTAGCCCAGAGATGGAGGCTCCGTACAGCAGCGAAGAGGAGAAAATGCGACTCCTGGATCTTTATCGATATATGCACAGCCGCATCCACAGCACCTCACGACCCCTCAAACTCATCTACCACGTTGCTGAGAGGGAAACCCTGTTAGCCTGGGTACGTAACTTTTTTGAGAAAATAAAATACAAGGATTAAACATTTGGAGCATGTATTTCAATCTATTTAGGGGTTTTGTGAAATAAGAGGACAGGCACACACAAACAGTTTCACACCAATTTTGATTATTAAATTGTGCAGATGGTTTTAGAGGTATAAACTGACCAAAAGTGATTTTTGAGTGATGTCTTACTACTGTATGTCAGGACAAATATTCCTTAGCAGGCTGACCATTGACAAATTACTTTCTAAAAACCATCTAAAAGTTGTTTTTTACATGTTGTTTGAATATGTTTGAATAAAAGAAAGAACAGAATGAATAATAATTTTGTCGCTACAGTGAATAATATTATTTGCCAAACAAACATACTCATACAAAACAGGCACTGTTTGCAATAAGGGTAAGACTGTGAGCTTTACCAGAAAGTAATTTTTCCTCTTTTCAGTTTTAGACCATACTTGAAGTCACTCTATGAAGAACTTTATTATTGATAGGATGTCACAAGAAAGTCCCTAGCATTAGACACAACATAAGTGCAACTCTACTGGTGCAATGTGGTACTGTTACAAGCAAGATGTAACATTATTCTAAGGCTGCAAACTCTTAAGTCTCTCTAATCAGCTTTTAGATTTTTAAACTTTTTCCATCGTCCCATGCATTGAGTACTGTTGGATAACCAGAGAACCTGCCACTTACAGCCAGTAATGATTGCCTATTGGATATTTTGGAGGTTTCAACACAACTAACATTGTTAACCTGAGTCTATTTTTATATTATCTATATGCTACTTGTATGTATATTTTTATGTCGATATCTGAATACCACAAACGTAGTCAAACTTTGACCACAATTCTTTATTTTTCATATCGAAAATGTTTTGTTCAGCTTTTCTGCCTCAGATGAGGAAGATTTGAAGACGTAATCAAAAGTCTACTTTAACTGTGACCTTTTAGCTCCATGGTGACTGTCTGTATTGTATCAGTAAAGTGTAAAGAACAAACATATTTCCTAGGATGTAAAGCACCTTTTCTGTAATATGAACTGTCACAGATTTCTGCTTTCCTCTCCATGCTAGGTAACGAGTAAATTTGAGCTGTACACCTGCTTCAGCCCTCTGGTGACAAAGGCCTGTGCCATTACTGCCATCACTAAGCTTCTAAGATGGATTAAGAAGGAGGAGGACCGTCTTTTCATCAGATATCCCCCAAAGTATTCGACCACTCCAAACCCCAGCAAGAGCGCTAAAGGAAACAAATCTGACCAGCAAGACACCACAGATAATGGCTTATCTCTTCTATAGGACTGTTAGCACTACTATAATAGTTCTGCCTCATTCACCAATAATTTGTACACTGGTTCCAAGATATTTTTGAATCCTCTTATGACACATGTTGGACTTGACAAATACTGACTACTAGAATTGAACACTACAGTGTACACTATTTAAGAAGGACTGGTCTCTATGAAACTAGTATTCCTTTACCTGAACAAGAAAGCATGATGTTGCATCACTGCTTTCATATAAAAACAGTCAGGGCAAAGCAGCATTGGTACATTTTAACTGAACTGTGGTAGAACAGAACTGCAATATTTAAATGTTTTTATATTGTTTTATTACAGCAAAAAGAGAGAAATTTTCCTCATGGACAGTGAATGTATCACATAGATGATATTTCATTCAAATGCTATACCTTTTCATTGTCTATGTCTTATGTAAGTTAATGTGAGGAGAAGGATAAAGTTAAACTACCTAATCATAGACTAGGTCACTTACAGGTGTTTTGTTGTTGCTTTTTTTTTTTCCCACAAAAAGACATCCCACTGTTACACAACACGGTTTGTAAGAAATGAAAGAGTGCTTTGTATTATTTGGGATCAGCATAAACTGGAATTACAACTGGAACAGGCAGTAAGGGGATGGTCCTTTTGTGAATAAGATTACTCATCCCCATGAAAGAATTTGAAAACATAATTTCATATCCTGCTGATATGTCTAAACAAAGGAGGACAAGGTTACAGATTTTATTAGTTTTACATTTTCTGCAGAAGTAAAAAAAATAAATAAAAATCCAGTCTCGGTCACTGATTGTCATCACCATCACTGTTTTCATTGACAGAAGTTCCACTTTATCTGCCTCTTGTGAATATTTTAAACTTAAGACGACGCTACAGAGCTCATACAGTGTGTTTCTACAGGTCATCTGACAGTGAATAGAGTTCATGTGGTTTACCTTTTTGAATCACAGTTTTCTAAACATGCTCTGTAAACAGTAGCTGCATCCCTGTGTCTTTGGGAAATGACCTGTCATTTCAAGTCTTAACAGTATGTCTGTCGTATGAACAAATAAATCCCAGATTGCAGAAATCACAGTTGTCTTATCTAAGTAATGTGTGCATTTATTTCAGAATGTTTTTTTTTTTTGTTTCCTCGAGAGACCAAGCAATTTCTGTACTATTTACAGTCAGTAAAGACCACTTAGCTGCCCATAACCAACCCTTTCATTGACAACTTTATTAGGTATATCTTTTAATACTTGGTTGGACCTCTTTATGTTGTCGGAACTGCCTTAATTCTTCTTCATGGCATTGATTCAACAGAGTATTGGAAACATTCCTCAGAGATTTTGGTACCTATTGACATGATAACATCTGGAGCTGTTGCAGATTCGTTGGCTGCACATCCATGATGTGAATCTCCTCCCATCCCAAAGGAGATCTATTGGATTGAGATCTGTGGAGACTATTTGAGTTTGTCATTATCATGTTCAAGTCAGCAGTTCAAGATTATTTGAGCTTTGTGACGGTGCATTATCCTGCTGGAAGTAGTCACCAGAAGATGGATACACCGGTCATAAAGGGATAAACGTGGTCAGACACAATAGTCAGGCAGGGGACGCTCATATCTGTAGGTGATTTTGATTTGTTGACAGCGAAAGGAAGAAGGTTACATGATGTGAACACAGGATTGATGAAAATATAAAGTTGAACTACAGAAAAGTAGGCCCACACTAACAGTTGTCAAACATGGTTTATGGCTCCTGCTTTCCTTCAACATTGATGCCTTTATGTTTTCATTAATGCCAAAAGACAAATGAGGAGAAGCATGATCAAAACACAAGAGTTTGAGCACAAAGTTATAAAAATAAAGCAAAAAAAACATCAGGACTGACACATTATAATCACATAATTAACTTTGATAATGCACAAAATTGCAAATAAATGAAGATTTCTAATTTCATAAAATGACTCTCTCAAGTCTTGGTCGAGTGTCCCTCCATTAAGTCACACAGGAAGTAGGTCAGCTTTTTCCTCCAACATATTTTAGGACCATACTTTCTGACAGAATATATGAAAATGTCCAGTTTAATTATTTTTTGCTGATTTAGTGTCCCAAAGTATGTAGAAAATAGAAATGCAGGAAATTAAGTCACTTTTTTGTCCTGCCAGAGAACCCCAACACTCACACAGTAGAAATTGGAAATCTTAATTTCTGGGATCGCAGGTTAAAAATGTGACCTCAACACTTGAATAACTGACCAGCACACAGAATTACAGAATAAAATTAAGCTGCAAAGGATAAACAAAAGCTTAATTTTTTTGCCAGATTTGGAGCCTCTGAAAGTTACACAAACTGCATGACTAAATCTTCCAATTTTCATCATTTAAATCATCTTGATTTTTAGCTTTGAAGTTAATGACGGCAACATTAAAGAAACATATTCAGCAGCAAATTCTTATCAAAAACACACCACGTGAAGTTGTTTCAAACAGCATTTATTCTTGTGTGAGAAAATATTGTTTCAGGCAGACTGTAGATCTTGCAGTACAATTTCAATGACAAGATCAAAAATCTCCTGTTCCACCAAGAAAGCAAACAAACGAACAAAAAAAAAATACTCGTAGGCAAGTGCAGACCCTGCTGCCTACAGAGTTAAGGTTTTGTGCCTCGCTTCTTCAGAAAACGTTCCATCGACATGTCGGTGAATGCCATCACTGTTACAAAGAGCTACTTTGCCTCATACATAAATCTTTTCAATATTTTACTTTTTAAATAACACTCTCCACTGCCACAAATTATAAATTAAAATCTATATTTGATTTTTGCATTCCTTAAATTACTTCATGTAAGTGAATATAAACATACATTTACATATTTACAAAACTATACACATGCACTTTTACTACACCGAGGTTGTATACATATCTGTATAGGCTGTATACAAACACACCAAGTTTGACCACATTTGGCTCCAGGAGTCACCTATCCTACAAGCTTTTTTTTTCCTATTATATTTTATTATAATTTTTCTTTAAATCCCAAACCAGACTGTTTGTGCTTCTCAAGTCTTTCAGCCAGATTTGCGAAGACAAGTGCCTCTCTGCTCACCTCTGCAGTGGTTTCACATCTTACTGACCACTTCGCTGAACTGGCTGCTTCAACGTACTGCTGTCATACAGTTTTACAATATGGGAAAAATATCAATAGCAAAAAACCTCTAAAAGGCTCACCAACTGCACATCATAGCTGGACAGAGAACTGAAGCATGTTTGCACAAAATTTATCATTCCAATTGTTCTTTAAACACTAATCTTGTAACTGGCCTGTAATTGTTAGAACAAATTTAAAGCATGCCCTTGGTATCAAATGTAACATGTCATTCTTCAGTGATAAGAATACTTTAAAAAAAATTCTGTCAAAACCTACTGTAGAAGGTTTGACTTTATAGTTCCATTATCAAAGGTTGGAAGAGGACAGAAGCTACTAGGCTGCGTTTTATGCTTATTTATATTGGGGACCTGAGGAAGAGATTTGTTTATTTCTTAATAATAAATAGAATAACAGAATTAAATGCAGATTTCATGGACTTTTATAGGGAACTTTCCAGTTGGGAAAAAACCCTGAAAATCTTTATCAATGGCTTTCAAAACCAGACCTCCCATACGATAGTCCAGATATGATGTGAGTGTTAAAGTGGGACTTTCACTATTCATAAACACAGTGAGATTTCAATGACAAATACAATCTAATTATGATCTGAATCAAGACAATCCCTTTGACAAATAAATAATTACACTTATCTCGAATCTCGACTCACTTTGGCCTACAATAAAACTTCATATGAATACAGTGGTTGTGTAAAACCCTTTTAAAAAAATTACACAAATAAATGAACAAAGTAATCTACGAGAACAATTGTCAGCACTTTCCCCTCCCCTCCACTTAAAAATCTGCACAATTTTAAGCAGAAAACCTTTCAAAAACCATTAACTTCTGGTAATGTTTTTCACTTTCCCAAAGTTTTTTTAGAGCATTGAAGAAGCTTCTATACATTTTACCAGGCTGCTTTTTAAGATAATAAAATCTCTAAAATACAATTTATATAAAGTTGGAGGGGGTGAAGTTAAGATTTCCTCTCACATGGTTCAAATGCACCATGGCCCGATCGTATGCAGTGTGTACAGACTTGCGAACGCTAGGTTTCTTTCCTTCCATTAGGCGCAGTTTGTCTACAGTGTCATCCATGCCGAGTGGCAGTAGTTTGTTGCGAGGAAGCCATTGCCTGAAAACCAAGAGGGGCGATTTTTCAAACTGACCCGAGACAGCGCTTATTCAAACTTCAATTTGGCATCAGGTTCCCCCACCCTGTCAGAATCTTACCAGGTTCTTTTGGTGTCAAAGAAGAGCACCAAGAACAGCTTTTCACCTTCTTCCGTTTTCCTCCATTCACCCAGTTTAAGCACCTCCACAGGAGGCACTGGGATAGGGATACCGTTGTGGAGGAGTCCTTCCTGAGGCATGTTTGGATCAACAATCTGTAAGAAAGGATATTTATTTCATTCTCTCACATTCAACAAGGCATGTTTACATCATAAACTGTGGAATCATGGCATTAATCTCACCATTGCTGGGTAGGAAGGATATCCTCTACATTTGGCCCATACGAGGTCTAGAGGTGAAAGTTCGGTCTCACAATCTAAAGATAGAAGTGTAGACTGTCCTGTGAACAGGATATTCCAATATATTCAATTGATCTATTTATGAGACCATTTATGCCCAGCCTGTGATTTCAGACTATAATTCTACAATTCTTTCCCTTCATAGACATCTACACTGTGCTTAGATTGAAAAAAAAAAAAAAAATAGAGAAAATAAATAAACACGTCACTGTATTTATGTCTTTGTCAAGATACACACCTGAGCCAGAGATGTCTCCGTTCTCATTGTTTGGCACTTTAGCCAAAGCTGGTTTACCTCGACTACGTTTGGGTGGAGAGACACTACAGTTGAGAGGAGAGAGAAGCAGCACATGTGGGTTGTTTTTCAGTTTAAGTTAAGAAAGATACAATTCACTACAAAGAAAATTACAACAACATGAGACAGAAATATTGTAATATATGTACATATATATATAAATGTTTTTTTGAGTCTCATAACTGCTTAAACCTATTGAAATCACGCTAGATGACTGTTGTATTGTATACATTAAACAATATGCTTGTGAATGGAAGACTTTAAGATAAAGACTGGCGGGGCAGAGATGAGGAGTCACACCAGACCAGATGTTTCACAGTTCTCAAACCAGACATGTCTCGCTGTTTTACAAGCATTATGCAGACAGGTGTGTCTTGCCATTGACATCACCCTAATGAAACAAGACGCTCCGATTAAATAAAAAAACAAAAAAAAACCACTTCCTTGTTTTTTCTCACCAGGTTGTTGAAAAGAGTTCTCAGTTTGTCACACTTTAAAGTTCAACCAAATTCTGCTCACTCAGTCCTGGGAGATCGTACTTTCTTTAGCCATACTCCCTGCAATGTATTTATTATATTTTCCACTCGTGCTTTCTGTCACACCATCTGTTTTGCTTTTATTGGTAACAGCTCTACTGCTGATCAAACACCTGTCTGCCTAAGAGTTTGAGGCAAAGCTCAAAAATGTGTCTTTGGCATGAAAATCATGCTTAAACTCAGCGTGGACCTGGTGGCAGCTGCAGCAAGATGTAGCTCTAAAAATTGTAATCTAAAGAAACCTCTTGAATATTGGTTTCGCATTACATTTGTTTTATGTTTTCTTAAAACTCAAAATTAATTCAGTAAAGACAGTAAATCTAATTAGACTTCACACGTGGCTCATGTAATTGGGCTAATTATAAATACCTGCGTAATATAAATTCTCTTCAACAGCACCATTAGAATCTGTGTCTGTAGTTCTTTCATTAACACTCAGCACTGGTGATCCGGTACTCACGTTAAGTTTGGGTCGTCATCCTCCTCCTCCTGGTCTGCAGAGGAGTGTTTTCCATTTGTGAGGCCTAGAAAAGCCACAGAGTAAATAATGACACATATGAACTTTCTAGAAAGTCAAATGCTCTACTCCTCTATTCTACCTTACCCTCTTCCATGGGTAGCGGAAGAGGTTTGTCAGTTTCACTTTCTGAGCTGGGGCCTCTCGACCTCAGGTGGTGTAAAGAAGGAGATGGAGGACGGGCATTTGGGGAGGTGGGTAAGGTGGTAACGTTGTTCACACTGGGTGAATTTGGACTTGTGGGAGTACTATCCAACCCGTTGGTTTTCTCCTCTGAAGTTTTCCCATTATGCTGTGGAGGGGACTTATTTTTTGCCATCCGTGCCCCATTTTTAGCTTTCTTAAACAAAACTGATGTACGACGACCAACTCCCACCAGGGGCAGAGTTGGGGGTCCTCCCAATGGTGTGACTTCATGAACAGCTTCTGGTTGTGAAGACGGTGTCTCTCCTACTTCCGCCTCATCTTCGCCTTGGCTTTTGCTTCCACTACGGGATGATCTCTGACGCTTGTAGGAACGGCCAGGTGACCTTCGCCCTCCTGTTACGATTCCCAAGACGGGGGGCTCTAGAGGAGCATCTCCTGGCAGGGGTGATGATACTGGGCAGGTAAGCTCTAGCACAGGTGGAGAGTCATCTGGATCAAAGATAAATTTATTTCATTTGTGTCATAAACACTTCTTGAGTGATTAATCAGTGTATTTATTTAGAAACTGCTGTCTATTCAATAATTTGCAGCTTTTCCTGAATAGTAGCTGCTTTTCTGTTTTATGTCACTGTTAGTTGAGTTTAGCTTGTTGGAGGGAAACTGCACAAAAAAAAAACACCTTAGGATCATAATAATAATAATAATAATAATAATAATAATAAGAAGAAGAATAACAAAGAAGAAGAAACAAAAAAAAAAAGAAAACTACCTGTCCCAGAGTTTGACACTGCAGTCAAAGGTGCACTATCAACGTTTGCCTTTTCCTTTTCTTTCTCTTCTTCCTCTTCCTCTTCGCTCTCTTCTTCTTTCCCCTCATCCTCCCTGTCGTTCCCATTCACAGACAGCGCATTTTGCTGCTGTTGATTCATTTTCTGCCTCAGAGTGTTGATTTCTCTGCGGAGGAGCCGAATGCGTTTGGTGCGCCCGCCACTGGTGCGCATGGAAGTGACCATGTCCAGCTTATCCAGTAAAGCCTTGAGCTGCTCATCTGTGGATAAGTGCAGTCGGTTCTCTGGATCCAAGAGAGAGTCAACTGAGGAGAGCCAAAAGGAAGGGGAAGAAAACAGATGAGGCATGTGGGTTGTGTTCTGACTAAGACATGAGATCATCATTCTCAACTCACCATCATCCCATGTACAGTTGTAGAAGCCATGTTTGTTTGGCGCCTCTGGCAGGTGGGTGCCAGTGCTGGGATCCAAGCCGATACTCTGATACTGCCTGTGAGCATGACGGAGAATGGCTCCTCCCACTTCACGCAGTTGCAAGGCTGCTTTGTGGAACATTGTATCCTTGGAGTTATACTTGAGGCAGTTGGAGATCATAAGCTCAAAGTCCTTCTCCAGGTCTGCAACAGAGCAATAGGCATGTCCTTCCAGTTTGGTACGCATGGTGGAGAGGTCCATGGGTTGAGATATAAACTCCAGGTAATCTGGGACCTCCATTTATCATAAAAGAATAAGAATGTCAGCTGAGTCATCATTAAGTCACAGCAACAATGTTCAATGTTGATGAATGATCTATGTATTTTATGAAGCCTGTTTTTTTGCACCAACCTCTGATAGATTGACTGGTTGAGAGAAGATTTTGGCTGTGTCTTTTTCTTGTAGTTGGTCCAATGTGAATCGGAGAAGCACCAAAGCAGGAGTCAACTTTAAGTCAAGGGCAGCCTGCTGGATTTTCATCTGGTGTTGACAAGGGAGGGCAGAAGAAAACAGTTGTTTGCTTTTTTTCCCTATTGATGCAGTGCACATGCATTACAAGTTTTCAGAGCCAAAAGTCACATTTCAAATGCTTGTTTTATCCTAGTGGTCTAAATTCCAAAAACATTAAAATCCTTGAAGAAGATCTCTGCTAAATACTCAGCAAATATTCACATGAGAGTGGATTGGTTTGGAGAACTTCAGCCTGAAGCATGTGCATTAAACATTTCACAAAAGTTTTTATGGTCCAATGCTTACGAATGACCAGAGCAAAATGTTTAAAAACAAAAAAACAAACAAACATCCAAGCTAATTGCTTCATGACATGTCTAACACTCTCTGGTGTACCTGTTCTCTCTTCAGCCTCTCTCTTTTGCGGATGAGTTCCACCAAAAGCCGGGCTCTTTCCAGGTCTTGTCTCAACTTTTGCCAGTATCGTAGTTCCTCTCTTGCAGCACTTAGCTTCTCGTCAGGCTCCCGCTGAAAAACAAACATAAAGGTAGAGACTTTTGATTCAGTTTTAAAATTCAGGAAATAACTAATGTTTCCCAAAGTGTTTATGAGATTGGGTAATTGGAAAACCTGGTTTATGGTTCTTGCTATAACAAGATGTCAGTCATCTACACCAACAAAAGCCTTTTCAAAAAGTGTTGCTATATGTCTGTGAAGGTGCACAAGGCAACAACAAAAAAAAAAAAATCAACAGCACAGGCTAAGAAACATTAGCTTCATTCAATAACTCATCATTTTCTAACCAGAAAACAACTCTAACTGTCAAGCCAACTGTCAAAACCTGCGATAATGAATCCAAAGATTGTGAACAGGTGACAAAAATGCAATTTTAATGTCAATTTGATTATCAAATTTTAAAGTTAATATGTACAGTTTTGCATATAATACATTTTTATGCAGTTAGGATAACATGTATATAATGTTTATTGTTTTCTTCTAAATTATATTTTATCATCATCATCGTCATCGTAATCTTAGCTTTCATACAGCTCCAACATCTCCGTATAATGTCAATAAGAACAAACTTATTACATGCCCATCAGCCCCTGAAGCAGCGTGAGGTCTACAGCAGGAACTGAGGGAATGTGTGGGAACTTGCCATTTATCTAAATTAGCAAATGCAGAGTGTGATATCTCAGCTTATTTCATTTGTCATATGAAAAGACAAATGAGGGGGTGAAGTAATTTGATTCTAATGCTAAGGCATAAAGCCAGTTTAATTTGCTGTCATATAACTGTCAATATGTTAGTATAATACTACAGATCGTGTATTACACATAACACACTTAGAACTCATCGTTCATTATGATAACCCATCACTATTATAAAGCAGTATAATTCCTGTTGCTTAATAAATACTGTAAATACTGTAGCTGGTAACTGTACTCACCTGCTCTGCAGTCTTGTGAGCCTGCAGATGGGAATGAAGTCGGCGTATTAAAGGCATGCCATTTCTTGACTGTCGTTTCAGTAACCAGTAGTTATGAAGCCTCTGCATGAACTGATTCTTCCTCTGGACTTCAACTCCCGTACAGATCTTATTCAACCTGTAATGGCGAGTTAAATAATCAGAATTTAAAACTGGTTAGTAAATAATAGGAATGACAACACAACTACATTTTGGCTTTAAGAAACAATAATTTAAAATATCAGCAATGGCACCTGAAAATGATGCCCTAGATAAGATTATTTAAAGGGAACATAAACTAAAATAACTAAGACAGAATGTCGGGTGAGTAAATATGATAGTATGCAAATATCACACCTGTGAGAGGGGATCTGAGGCACAAGTAGCACAGGAACAGCTGAGCGTCGTGACGACCCAGACCTTTTTGTATTCTTCTTTTTCTGGCCTTTGGCTGCTTTCTTATTTGGTGGTGAGGGGGGGCTTTGAGTATATGACCTCTGGCCCCGATTACCCCTCCCCCCCACCAGTCTCCCTTCCACTGACTCATCTCCAGAACCATCTCGTCGAGAACCAACAGGTGAATGATGCTCACAGAAAGCGGTCTTCTTCACGGAGAAGGTGGTACCATTAACACCTGTCTCTCTGACGGGATCTATCTTCATAAACAAACCAGCCTTCTGGGCACAGGTGACATGGAAAGCCCTGTAACAGTTAGCTTTGTGGCACTGAATGGATGCACCCCTGCCCTTCTGTTTGCACAAGTAGCAAGTGAGCTTCCAGCGAGCAGTAGGGATGTTTTTGACCCCTTCAACAGGTTCCAAGAAAACCGTGTTAGCAAAGCACACTTCTGGAATCCATATGGCACAGACAACATGGGCCCAACGTCCATCGCTTGTTTGTTTGAAGGCACCTCCTCGGTTGGGACAGAGTACACAGTCTACAGGGCGGGAGGGGGACTGCAGGCAGCAGCGGCACAGCCACTGGCCTTCAGGTACGTAGGGCACACCGTAGCACTCCTGGTGGACAGCCAAGTTGCAGATGTCACAGAACAGGATGACATTACTGTTAAGACATTCATCATCCAAGCAGACACAACAGAAGGCATCCTCATCGACAGCACTCTGGGAGAGAGCCTGGTTGCGGGACTCCAAGATGGACTCCCTTTCCAGACGGTCAATCAGAAGCTCAAAAGTGTCAGGGGATACAGAGGCATGGCCATCAGACACTCTCTTTTGGTTAACCATCTCTAACCAGGCCAAGTCCTCCTCATCCATATCGTACTCAGCCACGTTATCCTGCTCCTCGCCAGACTTTTCAATGAAACGATAGTAAGCTGCTGGGAGAGGAGCCGCCTCTGGAAGGGAAACTGAACTCAGCACATGGAAAGTGGGCTCAGGAAGAGGGCTTTGGTGGGATGGGTGCTGGAAGGAATAATTAGATCCTGTGTGCTGTTGCAAGCCAGACCGCTGGTTCTGATGAGATGTATTCTTACCACTCCTCCTGCTTTTACTGTTGGTGGGTTTCCTCCATGATCTGCTTTTACTCTGTGTTTGCTCACTGTTCTCCTTATTGCTGTTGCACTCAGCAATGTCCTGAGCCATCATCTCATCCTCTGTAATAACTGGCAAAGGATCTGTGATGTTAATCCGGTGGAGCCTTCCATCTAGGTCCACTTCCACTATTTTCTGGGCCTGAGCATATGTTAAAGTCTCCCTGGATGGAGAGAGCTGCAGTCTGTAAGGTGAGGGGGGCCGTAGCTGACCAGATGATCCCCTGCCCCTTCCTCTTCCTCTTCCTCGACCCCTTCCCATGTTGAATTTTTTAACTAGTGTCTCACATTCCCACCTCCTCGCCTTCTGCATGGGACTTTAAACCAGTTTCCTAACAGAAAGACATGAAGAAAAATGATTAATGTAAGGATTACATAGATATGTAAACACCTGTGTAAATTATCTGTAAATTTACACTGGAAAGTGAATGAAAGGTATTAAAGCTTGAATGGGAACCACAGGACCCGTAATCTGTAGCTTTCCAAAGCCTACATGCTTGAACATACTGCTCTAATCCAAAACACTGTTGTCACTCTGCTGAATTTGTGACACCAGCTAGTAGTAAGTAAACACAAGTGGGAAACTTTGTCAGATCTGTCTGAACAGAAAAAAAAGAAAAAGGGCAAAAGCAATATCTATGTTAGTGCCAATGTGTGTATGTGAATGACTTATGTGTGAAGTAAAAAAAAAAATAAATAAAAAAATAAAATAAAATCATATGAAAAAGAATGTAAAATTTAAATGTAAAATAAAAAACATCACTTGCTGTATTTCTGTGTAAGCTGTCAGCTGTATGTTTAAAAATTTGCTTCTGTGAAATGTTACATGTACTGTTGTTCCCTTTTTTTTAAGAGAAAGAATATTTGATCTTTTATAGTAATCTATTTTCAGTCGTGTTTGTACTTTGGCTGGGTATTATCAATAATTTCCCAAATCAATATACTTTTTGCATTTAATTAGAGTTAATCAACTGCATATCCAAATGTTACTTGAATGTAACAGGCTATCTAGGTTAAAGTCTGATTATCTGCAGAATAAGACATATCTGAAAAGATATGTCAGGAAAAACTAATCTATTTTTCTTATGAAAAGTTAATGGTAAGTCAAAATAATGTCATCTTGGATTAGAGATTGTGTTTCATGTATTAATAAATGATCCAATAATCTTGTGGGTGGAAAGATTTGAAGCTGACGCTTGTTTTACACTCTGACACTGAGCCTATGGTGCATTTTATTCTGAAACTCAATCATTACAGTGTAAACAGGGGGCAGCTGTTGCTCTGAGCTCTGTAGTAGCACAGCATGTTATCTCAAGCACTCTTGCTGCACAAAAACACAATTACAGTCACTTGTCGTTCCTGCATGCATGCATGCGTATCAGTAGTCTCTCCATTGGCTCAATAAGAAGTCTGTAACATGGCTGCATGTCCGGCAGACCAATAAAAAGCCAGCACCGTGTTTTTCCTCCTTGTTGCTGTGCGTGTTAGGTTGCAGGGCGCTAAATACCAGCCCGAGTATCTAACATCTGTCAGCCATTTTAGGCGCACAACAGCAGAGACAACGCTTGCATTGCAAGTTGATTAGCAGCCCAATTATACATGCAAGCGGCAACCAGAGAGCAGATGCTCTCCGTGCACCGGTGTTTTAGTGCATCAGTTAACGGCATGTGTACATTAGATCACGACACAGCAACTGTGCAAGGTTCCAGGTATTTCTTTGTGCTCCAGACCCTGCAAAAAGGGCTGTCTCTCTGGCTGATGTGATAAACGTCGGACAGGACACACAGATTTTGACGTGTGACAAAAACGGTGGAATTTTCTTAACGATGCTGACAATACTGAAAACACCACCGCCGTTTACCTTAAGCAGTCGTCCTCTGCGGCGCGAGTGGCAACGAGGGGGGTTAAAAAACAAAAAACCGCACCTGGTTTAATGTCAGCTAGCGACGGTCTCCGACCGAGGCGGACATGCTAGCCGTTAGCTTAGCTGGCCGGCGGTTTGAGGAGCGGCAGCGTCATCTTCAGCGCTCCTCTTCCACACCGAGGCTTCGCATTAACGGGCAAACTCGACCCGGTTTCATTGGTACGTGTCAAACCTTTGGAACGATGACGGTGGGCAACTTGGAAACGGCTAAATCCAGAAGATATCCAATTAATGTACCTTGGATAAGGCTAAATATTCAGTGAAGATGGCTTGAAAAATACGCCCCTTTAGAAAAAAAAAAACACCTTGACCAATTGTAGATCGCCGCTTTACCTCGCACGCGACGCGCACCGTGTTGTGATTGGTCCCTGATATACAGCGAGTTCACCGGACTCGTCCCAGAGCTCAGCACACGAAGGAGATGAGAAAAACAACGACACGTTTATTGCGCGCGTTCTCTGCCTTACCCCAAACATCTCCTAGGTTCTTTATACACATTTTAGACTGAAACACGCAGACTAATTTGTGTAGCTTTAGTCAGTAATATTAACCATGTGCATCAAAGAAACTAATGCCCTCTCTCTCTCTCTCTCTCTCTCTCTCTCACACACACACACACACAGATAGTTAAAAGTGCAGTATAGTGATGCAAATTAGGGATCCATACCTTAGATCAGGGATGTCAAACTGTTACATCCCGGGCCATATCTTCACCATCACCATTAAAGTGCCGGTTCTCCTTTACTTTCTCAACTAGATTTCCTGCTAATTTTCTTGAATTCAGCCGTAAAAAACAAACAAAACACAAAATTAGTGACTTTTATCAGAAAATCACATTCAGTCACACAATCACATTTTTTAACTGTATAATCACAGATGTCAAAAAAGCTTACTTTTTCATTAAAAAGCAAATTTTATTCTAAAATGGCGAATTTTGCAATATCACATCTTTTTTGTCCATAGAAAAGTGAATTTATGTGATAAAATTTCACAAAAATTACAACATTTATCATAGTGTTTAGACTGTTTACCTTTTTGTTAAAAGAAAAGAAAAGAAATGTTTGAAAGATCAAGGCTTTTTAATCGTAGATTCACAAAGGTCACAAACTTTTGACTTTGTAACTTAATTTTTTCTTTTTAAATATCACATTTATGCAACATTTTGACTTAAAATTACAACAGTTGTAAAATTGCAACTTTGTACAATTTCAACTTTTCTAAAATCACAAAATTTTGTTATAAAAAAGTTAATTTGACAAAAATCATGAGTTTTAACAGATGTTTGCAAATGTTTGCTAAATCATGACTGTTTGATATAAACGAACCTTTCTCCACTTCATTTATTTCACTTTTTGATGTCAGTACTGATTCAAATTGGCATTTTGCATCGAAATTTCCTCATTACTGTTCCTGTCATAAGTATATGCAGGCCAGATGAAATTAAATAGTGGCTTAGATTTGGCCTGTGGGCCCTGTCATATTAATGTCATACTAAATTGACAGATTCAGAATCAGAGTATACTTAATTGATCTCTGAGGGAGAGTTGCATTTTGCTAGCTGCTTAGACTCAAACGTTTTTAAGATATAGCAATGGGTACAACAATTCCAAACATAAAATGCAAGTAACAACAACAAATATTAACAATATTTAGCTCTCCGACACCTACGAGTCCAGCTTCACCCTTACTCTTTCACTGGCGTTGCGGATCAGTCTGTTGGTATCCACAACCCTCAAACCAGTGGGCCAGCACACGACAGCAAATTGATACTGTATTTGGCGCAGTTGTCATATTAAATTTCCCTACATAGATGTGTAACTGTGTATTCTTGATTTTTTAATAAACAGTTTGACAAGATACTCTGAAGGTTCACTTAGGATCTGCTAATGGTTTTTAATAATACTGATTAATTTTCTTACAACCAAATATAGCCTATTAAATTACATGAAATATCAAGTTATGAAATTATTCAAAACCCCACCACCATCACCCCCACCCCAGATAAGAGATGCCTAATCTGTATTACTTTTGCCACAAGTATCCCAGCTGCTGCGCTGGCAAATATTGTGGTGGCCAACTGTGACCCAAACGGCCAGAGCTCTGCCAAACTTGTAGCATATGTTAGACTGAATCAGACGGGGCCAAAATATCATAAGCCTGTTTTTGACATTAGTCACAAGATTGAGCAAAGAATCTTTACTTTATGTATTTTTTTTTCTTTTCCATCCCACATTTTTGTCACATTCAGTGAATATATACTCACCATCTGATAGCTGCTCATATTGTGAGAAAAAAACAACAACAAAAAAGAGAGACAGATTTGGTCTTCATATCAAGCTCCAAAATTTCCACTCCTGGGGTGGAGCCAATCCTGAAAGTAACAAAAGTTGCAACTCCCCATCTGACCACGCGGGGCTCAAAAATAGAGCAAATCTCCATTGACCTCCATGTTAAAATGCTAATCTTTGCAGCAGAAATAAAAATTATTGCTCTTCGTAAATAGATTTCACATCCACTATAACTGTTTTTGTACCAGCTAAAATTATATAAAGCAATAAAATGTATGGCAGCCAGCTAATCAATTGGTCGCATGTTATTTGATTGGCAGCTAGCCACTGGCCTTTGCCAGCGAGCCATTGGCTGTCATCATTTTGGCTACTTACCACTTAGCATTTATATTGACATCTGAGCTGTGAATAAAAACCTAACAGAGCATAGTCACATTTTAAAGTTGTCCTATGTAAGATAAATACCATAAATTATTAAATAGCTAAAATAGTCCAATCAATGTAAGTCATTTTTAAAATAACAACTGCTTTGATGTTACATGAACATATAGATCCACTGTGTCTGCTGTACGGGGACAGTGTTGAGAAACTGCTCATTTTTATAGACGGACCATCTGGCGATGTTGCGTTCTACCACTTAATAAAGCTCCAGATAAACCCACAGACAAACCCACAGCCTCATCACCACCATTAACAGCTCCTGACGACAATACATGTTTGGGTCAAAGAAAAGTGGCGATTAAAAAATCAAAAAACGTGGGGCAGGGGCTTTCTTCTCCATTGTCGAGTAAAGAAATACAATGAGCTGACAATGTTTAGTTTTTTTGACTTGGGGTTTGTTGAGCATCTTCTCTGAAAAAAAGGCCCCTGGATATTATTCCAACAGGCTTCTGGCTGAAATGTCTTGGAAAAGTTGCTGCAAAATTTAGACAGAATATTAATTCACTGCATATGAATAAGAGGTTGACTGATTACAAAATGATATATTTTATAGCATCACATAATGAGAGTATCATACAATTAAACCTGATAGAATTACGTACATTAATTGCACCATATTTAGCACACTTTCCCAGGAAATAACTTAATAATGGACCCTTTAGAATAACTGCAGTGATGTTTGTAACCTGATGGTTCAGATAGTTCTTTCAATTTGTTGTGGATGTGAAGCATGTAGAGGCAACAGTGACTTTATGAAATTAATTCTGGATTAACACAGATCATCATGTGTCGGTGAGTTACGATAATCCTACTTTTTGACTTTCATTAACAAGTATAGGTAGTCATGGTGACATGAAATGCTAGCTGTAATTGGTCATATTTAACTCATTTTTGCAAATTGCTGCCACTTCTAAGCTTGAATTACAATATGTCTGTATGAATATTAATGAATATTAATCTCTAACATTAAGAGGTAGTATTTGTTCATATGGTAAATGAACATAATGAATACTAAGAATAAAATTATAAATATAAATTGATAAATTGTAAACTATAAATTAAAATACAGAAGCCTTTGCGTCCCAATTTCTCCAAAACTCTAGCAAAACTCAGAGGGACAAGAGTGGTTCCCCATTCCTGTTAGTCTTAATGTATTACAAGTTTAGATAAGTGCTGCATGATATACTTTTACAATATTTTACAGAGTCTCAGACATTTTTCAAGGTAAGTTAAGCCTTGGGCACATATGAGCTGAACTTGTGTTTATAAAATACTTTCAAGTGATTAACTTGCTTCCAACTCAAGGTTTTGTTTAGTAATAAGAATCGAGCATGTTTCATTCAACCTGCTCACATGCTTTTTATTCATGTGTGGAATCACTGCAGTCACCAGAGTTATAGCACAATCATAAAATGATGTCTCTTACTGGAAGCTAAATGTTTGTGCTTCATGCTGCTTCTCTCCACCCACAAAAATGTCATTGGCTCTGTCCTGACACACATGAATCTGAAAAACTCCTGCTCACAACTCACTGGGGTCTGTTAGCATCTGATCTGCCAATTCAGCAGTCACATCTTGAGCTCATTTCAGGTCGTAAGGACTTTCTGTGTAGACTTTCCATACTTCTTTTTGTGTTTTTTATAATTATTTGTATGTATATTTTATTTTATTTTATTTTTTTTATTATGAATGAATTATTTTCATTCATTAACTGTGTGAATGTGGATTTGTTCATTTCTGTTTTCATATCTGATTTTCTTTTCTGTTTATTTTTGGTCAATTGTAGGTTGCAAATCAAGAGCGATATGATGCTGTTTGGTTTATGTCTTTTGTCCTTGGGGGTTTTCCTGGACTTGGATGTGTGCACGGCAGGTAAGAGAGTATTCTTTCTCACTCTTTTATTCTTACCCGTATTCACGGGCTTCTCTTGTAAAGAAAGCTGGAACAACACTAATGAATGACACCAGAAATAACAGATTTATCAGGATCTCGTAAGCGTGCATTGATGCAGAACAAAGTCTGACTGACCACATCAGAAAACTTCTCAAAAACTTTGTCATCTGGACAGTAAAATGTTAATGCTTGACCCAGTCACTGCATTTTTCATTCAAGGGGGTGGCAGCTTGCTTTTTGCCTCTGCCAAAGTCCTCGTGTTTTCTCCATAGGATTTGGATGGAGGTTTGCAGGCTTGACAAGACATAAATGCATGATTTGTCAGCTGGGATGAATATCAAAGTGTAGCACCACATCCTGTCCAACTCTTGTGGAAAAACAGAAAAGGAAGCATGCCAGCTAGTGTTCCCATAAAAAAACAAAGCAAAAAAAAAAAACATTACATCAACTCTATGAAGCACACAAAGACTCTGTGTTTCAGATTGGCCAAAAAGTGACAGGATCTTGAAGAGCTCATATTTGTGTCATCTTTTGAAAAGGAGGATCTGACGGTTGTCAGGATCACCCTGTGGTGATGGATCCCTAAGGCCTTGGCCTGAATTGAAGCTTTTGATACTCTTTTGACTGCCCTGCCATCACACTGGGCCATGCCACTGAGACTCTCAGAAATGACTTGCTGCTTCAAATACATTGTAGAGCGCACACTGTTCAAGTAAGAGAGGGAAGTTGCCTGATCTTGAGGATACCGGAAACCCCTTATGATCAGAAAGTCAATACATGTAAACCAAGTTTCCCCCACCGTGTATGACAGTTAAGTTTGAACATAATAAGGGCACAAAAGTGGATTAAGCTAAATTTGGAGTGGACATTAGCTGTAAGAACATCTGTCAGTGTAAAATGCAGTAGAAGTTGCTTTCTTACTCTAACATATGGTCTATTCATCACATCCGCTTTACAAAGCGATTGACAATAGTGCTTTCTTTTTTTTTTTTAAGTTTTCAGTAAATATGAAAGAACAAAATAGTATTTACTTGACTTATTTTTATGTTGTATTTCAAACCTACCAACCCTAAATGATCCAATAATGGGTCAAGTGAACATTTTGCTTGTGTATTTTTTTTTAAACATCAGCCTCAGTAAGAATAGTTCCTTACTCTTTAAAAAGAGTATGCACACAAAATGGTTTCTTATCTTTTGACTGTTGTCTTTGCTTTGCTGTTGTTACCACGTGATCATGCGATTACATACTATCATATGTATGTGGTCATGCTCGTTGTAAAGCATAAATATTGGGACTTTTTTTTTCAAACTCAGCCACATTTCCAGTTATCTTAGTGTAATGTCCATGACATTCTTTGTTCAGAAAACTGCATAGATAGAGTATAAAAAGGTCCCTTTTAACCATGTCCTTACAGCTCTGCTAATAGCCAGTTTGAGGGGTGGAGTCAGCCACTCCACTCCACTGCCCACACCCCCAGCCCCCTTTCTTTATGGTCTACCTCTTTAGAAACTAGCGTTACAGCTTTGTGCTACCCAGCCGATGCAGCATGATGTCAACTTGGAGGGAGACAAATATGGATGAAAAAAAAAAGGATAATTCTATTCTCATAAGCAAGTTTGAATGGCTCTCTGAATAAGAGATTTTAACATCTGCTGACAAGATTGTGTTATGTTAGAATTTGTCAGTTGGTAATGAGTTCAAACACCCAAATAATTGTTCTCAAACAAAGAAAAGGTGTTAAAAAATATATGTATAAAACAGGAAAATATTAAACATAGAGTGTTATAGTGAAGTGCTGATTCTATACTGCCTTTACATCTCTTTTGTGATGTGTAGTCTGTTGAGAGGGTGTTTTTAAAAAGCATGTTTATGATGATCATTTAGAGCTGGTCTTTAAGCTTTTCCCATGGCTTTTGCCACTGTTTTGTTTTCAGGTTTTGATTTTCTGAATGTTGGGCTTTTTGTCCAACACCACATTGGTCAAGCATGATTATCTCATCCCAAGCAACATGTTACATGGCTATTCAATAGAAATGTGCAATTGTCTCATTGGGATTACTGACCTTGAAGAAAGCCTTAAGATTGTTCACCTTCAAGATCAACAATGTAATAATAAAAGTGTTCAATGAAAACAGTTATTGCAAAAGTGTGCTGTTTTCGTCATCCATTTGGGGACCGTTAACCTAACCAAAAAGCCCACCATTCAGAAAATCAAAACCTGAAAAAAAAAAAAAAAACAGCGGCAAAAGCCATGACAAAAGCTTAAAGACCAGCTCTAAATGATCTTCATGAACACAATTTTTAAAAATACCCTCCCAACCCAGGAGACATTCTGGGACTGATGTGTTTCTTTCTTTTTCCCTTCAACAACACTACAATCAGAGCTGAGAATCACCACAATTAAGGTAGTTAATCTATGACTTTCTATATGAATTTATACAGCAGCTTCTAATCACTGTGAATGCAAAATGTACATTCAACTAATAATCTTTTAATGCCCTTTTTTTTTAAAGCAAGAGCCATATACAATGTCTAAAGGCACTCAGCTGGAAGGCTTTTGCATGGACCTCCTGTCTGAGGTAGCCAGGAAAGTGGGCTTCCAGTATAAAGTGCAGCTGGTGAAAGATGCCTCGTATGGCAGACAAGACGAGAGCGGAAATTGGAATGGGATGATTGGAGAGGTGGTGAGAGGGGTGAGCACATGAAATCTCTAGTTAATAGGGTCAGAGGCTAGCAGACCATTCAACAAAAGTGAATATTGATGTTATAATACTTACAGGATTATTGCAAGTGAAAATAAAATTAACATAATGTAAAACTTTAGCACTTTTAGCGTTTTCTCTGCAGTATGTACTGCAACAGTACAAATGTTAACTCTGTTAATGGATTCTACACAGGAGGCCGACCTTGCGATTGCTCCGCTGACCCTCACTGCAGCACGGGAAAAAGCTGTTGGCATGACCAAACCCTTCATGCAGACAGGAATCAGCATACTGTTAAGGAAGGACATCTCGGAGGGAGCAGGATTCTTTGACTTCCTCACTCCCTTTACACCAGAAACCTGGGTTGGCATACTCATTGCCTACCTGGGTACTGCTGCATGCATCTTTATTGTTGCCAGGTTGGCTATGTATTATTAATTGATATTGCACTCATCAGATTTATTTATCTATTTGTTTATTTGGATATTTCCACATGATCTCTTGGGTGGTCAATTTTTTATGAGTACTATCTTGTTAATAATGAATGTTTCTCTGTCAAAACGTAGACTTAGCCCAAGTGAGTGGAATCATTCTCAGAGTGAGCAAGACAGATTCAGTTTCCTTCACAGCCTGTGGTACACAGCAGGGGCTCTGACTCTACAAGGTAAACAGCAAAACCAGACACAATTAAGCTCTCAAACTGTAAAGAATTGCCCAAATTGAACTGTTTATTTGCAACAGCACCATATTTTGTAAAAGTTAAACATGATCTATTAATTCCTTGTGTGTACTATAGACATTGGATGGATATACTTTAAGAGTAAAGGTTTCTAGTTGACTAGTTTCTATAGATGACTGTTATTTGTCAGAATAAAACAATATTTCCTGTCAAACATTGACCTGACACCATGAATGCAACAAGTTGTTGGACAGATTGCAGCCTTCATATTTACACAGGTAGGAACTCTGAAAGATGGACTGGGACTCCTCACATAAAGTTGTTCTTATAGCCAATAAGGCAAAGGACCTAATCCTGGATTACCAACACAACATCAACATGGCATCGGCTTGAGAAAGGGATTATAACTATTTGCACCATCTCTGTTATCCTCTTTGCCCAAGCCATGAACATGTTGGTTAAGGGAGCCAAAGTTGAGTGCAGAGGCCCACTGTCCAAATCTGGCACTTGGCAGCCTTCCATCAGAGCCTCCATGGCCAACATCACTGTCCCAATGCCATCAGTGCCAGGAGGCTGCTGGATCCTCCAGGGCCTGCATTAACTCAAATCCTGGGCAAAGCTGGCCAAGTCCAGATCCATAGTGCCAAAACAGGGGAAAGTAAAGGACAACTTTCGCTTCCAGCTGGAAGCAAGAGTTTTGTTTTTTTGAGTTTTATTTTTCCATCCATCCACTTAAAAAAAAAAATGTCAAGAGCCTTTGTAAGGTCTTTGTCTGCTGCCTGAGGGGTACAAGTGCCATCCAGGCCACATCCAGGGAACTGGAGACTTGGCTCACCACTGGTAAGAAGTCTGGTCTTCTGGGGCGATACAAGGCCTGGATATATGTCATTTTAAGTCTTCTATGGCCTCTCCTGAAGTAACCTTGTTGACAGCGGACGCCATGGCGAGACAGTTTGGTAACTACATTCACCGGTAGCTTGGACTGCCCTGCAGCTTGAGCAGCTTTGTGCTCAATGGAAAGAGCAACAACCTCCAGATCCCATTCCGCAGCCTCAAAGTAGAGTTCAAGTTATTTTGCTCCACAGTCATATTACTATTCTGGGACTTCAAGGACAAGAGGGCATCAAGGTTTGTACAGGCAAGAAGCGGCATGCCCATGAAGATCTGAAGATGGCTGAGTCCTGGCTGAAGCACAGTCCTTTAGCTGGAACAGCTGCCATTGGCCGGGTATAGTTAGGAGCCATCACTTTGAAAAGGCCCATTGGAGAGTCAGCTCCAGCCTGTGCTGGAGGAAGTGCTGATTGTATTGAAGAAGGAAGATACAGTAGGATGGTAATAAAGCAGCTGGAGGGAGCATGAATGAGGTTGGAGGGTGCGATGGAGAGGAAGATCTTTTAGAACAAGATCTGGCGGGCACAACCCCAGCGATTCAAGTTCTTGGTCCAGGTGGTCTAAAATGTTCTGCTCATTCCATCAGACCTCCATCCGGAGCAAGAACGGCTCACCAGGTTGTTCATTGGGCTCAGGGAGGCATTTTTCATAGTTGTATTTGGGAAAGGCTGCTACTGCTGGTGACATGACCAGGTGCAGAAGGCCATTGCTATGGCTAATTACAATCCTGCCTGTCATCAGAGGATGGTCACTGTTATCAGGGTGGGGTTGCAGCCCTAATTCCAGTCCAAACCTGCAGCTGGTTTCCAAAGGTTTCTGATTTGGAGTTGTAAATTACAGTGATAGGAGCACAGAAAGATGGTGAAACAGATATCTGTGCTTCACCATATACTGTTAAATTCTTGACAGCATATACCACAACATAACTACTGGCACTCTTTTTGTGTGTTTCAGGTGCCGATCCTCATCCCAAAGCCCTTTCTGGACGTGTCATCTGCAGCAGTTGGTGGGTATTTTCCATTGTACTCCTGGCTTGTTACTTCTCCAATCTCAACTCATCTAAGACCCAAGACTCTGGTCACCTGATGGTAAAAGGGTTTGAAGACTTGGCCAGTCAGGACTTCATTGAGTATGGCTGCCTGTCGGGCTCCTCCACTCTTGCTTTCTTCAAGGTAAGTGTGAAATCAATTTTTCAGTAAGAAACCTTTCTTCTTTTTCTGATCATTTTTTCCTACATTCAGAATTCAAACAACCCAGTGTACCGCAGAATCTACGAACACATGGAGAGAACAAAAAGTTTTGTGTCCTCGGTAGATGAGGGTGTCAGGCGTGCAAAAGAGGGGAACTTTGCCTTTATTGGAGAGTCCGTTTCTCTGGACTTGGCAGTGGCACGTCACTGTGAGCTGGTCAGAGTGCATGAAGTCATTGGCATGAGGGGATACAGCATCGCTGCCCCCCTCGGTGAGGCTACTCAACTTAAACTCTCAGTAAAATAGAAAATTTTAGAAAGTGTTAAGATGCTAAAATGAATTTCCCAATTTCTCAAAGGCTCTCCCATTATAAAGAACCTCAGTGTGGCGATCCTTCAGCTGAGCGAGGCAGGAGAGCTGGCTTACCTGCGAAGCAAGTGGTGGGCAAGCAGTTGCATAGCAGACAAGACCAAGTCTTCAGCTGTGCAGCCACACAGCCTCAAAGGAATGTTCCTGATCCTCTCTCTAGGCCTAGGCCTGGGGACACTTCTGTCTCTCCTGGAGCTTACCTTCAAGAGTCGCAGAAGTGCAGCAGAGCAGAAAGTACGTGCAAGTGTCAGACTGGATGTCAAAGATTCTAAATACCTCAAAGCTGTGTTTTTTCTTTGTTTTCTTTAGGGACAAAAAAAGTTAAGTTAATTAAATTCATTGTTGTAATAAATTGCTGTCTTTCACTTCTTTTCATCTTCCGACAGAAGTCATGCTGCACGGTGTTGACTGAGGAGCTGAGTCTGCGCTTCAGGAACAACAAAAATAAATCCCAGGAAAATGTAGACAAAGAAAAAGCATAGTTTTTTTCTTTTTCTTTTCTTTTGGAAAAATTAACAAGTAGGAAACGTATGTTTCTTGGAAGACAGTTTTTATCAAGAACATAGGTTGGTAGATTTTGAACTTTGTTACTTTCTTCTTACTCAAAGAAACAAACATTAAATTTAAAACTTGAAATCTCACATTTATTAAAATATATAATTTATTGCTTTTTATGTATGCACTCTAAATGCAATTAAAAATCAAAAATGGAATTTTATCAAAAAAAAAAACAAAAACAAACTTGATCCATGCTCACACTTAAAAATTGAAAATTCGACTAACAAATAAAACTCAAATATCTAGTGCTAATTTTACTGTTTAAACCTCTGCATCAAGCTGTTTTGTACAATTGGCAGCAACATTATGGGTTTTCAACAATTTCTTTTAGAAACTGTATCAAGCAAAGTGATGATTGTAAACATTCCTTTTGAACTAAAAAATAAAACAATTAAAACTGTCTTATTGTGTATTTCTGCTCCATGTTAGAGCTGCTTGGTGACGGTTCTCTTCACATCGTCATGCCTCCTTTTTGTGGATTCATGTTGATTTTCTTCTTTTCTGAACATGTCTGGTTTCATGAATCTGAATGGTAATCTAATCAAGACAAAAAAATACAATAAATGTCACCTTTAAGCATTTGTGTTTGCAATTCTTTCTGTTAATTTATTTCCACTTTTCATTTTCAGAATTTTTTTTCTTTCCTTCTGAATTTGACTCACCATCTAGAAAAAGCGGTGATTTACAGCGGATCTCTCTCATCTTCTGGTCAAACAGAGCCTTCATCTCCCTTTGCAGGGTGCCCTCACGTGTCTCGTCCCCTGCTGGCACACAGGAAGCCACAAGCTCCAGGCTGTCCGTGCTGCCGTCACTGCTGCTGGATGTGCCGTCTGACAGGCACAGGCCGTTGGGAATGCGTCTCACATGCTTGCCGTCGCTGCCGTGGTTCTGTGTCTGCCAGCGGAAAACTTGCTTGTGTATTACTGCTGGTGTCAGAGGAGAGGTAGTCTGTTTTCGAGGGCAACTGCGAGAGCGGGTCTTAGTTCGTATTGGCGTGGGTGGTCGTACGGGGGTGGGAGCCTCCAGGGTCCGTCTGACCCTTGCAGGAGAAGATGGAGGGATAAGTGGAAAGAACCTGACTTCTGGCTGTGGCGCAGGCTGAGGCTGGGAGACTGAATCAGTCTGACTCTGAACTTCTGGTGGTTGCTCAGGTTCAGCAGCAACATCTGCTTCTGGTGTTAACGCCTCCGATAGTTTAAACAGCTCTGGTTCAAATGTCTTCCCACTCTGCTGCTCACCACAGTTTGACTGTGTTGATTCATTATGCCAGTCCCTTTTATCAGTTTGATTCTGACTGTTAGCAGGAGGACTATTAGGATAAGAGAGTTGGGAAGAGGTGTCCAGGTCAAAGCTTTCCTCTCTCACGTAGGGAGCTGCCGCAGCCTGGTTGGAGTCAGTGGACGACATCCGGCTGAAGAACCCTCTCCTCGTCTCTGGTGGTTCATGGATCTTCACTCTGTGAGCTCGCCTCACTGGCTCACTCATGGCCGCTTTGTGGATGGCGGCCTTGGCTGCTGGCCCTCGTGCCACAGGAGACATTTCCTCATTTTTGCTGTCCTCTGAGATGGTATCCACATCCCTACGGAAGAATTGAGCACGCCCGTCCTCTGAGGAGAGGACAGAGAAGTCTAGAGATGGCTGCCTTTGCTGGCTCTTCATATGCTTTTTGGCTGCTTTTTGGAAGTGTTTTCTGGCTGCTTGCACAGCATGTGTAGGTTTGATCTGTTTAACAAAGATAATAATATAAGAGATTTAATAAGCATAAAATTGGCTCGCCAAGTTTATTTTGGGAAAAAAACCCAACATATTTTAATACCTTTCCTGTTGCATCATGAATGGCTACATGAACAAAGATGGATGACTCTGCCATTCCCTCCAGGTAGACATGGCGATATCCTATAAAAAAAAAGAATCATGAATAACTACTTCTAAGAAAAGTATCCAATCAAACTCGCCCACAAACTTTGCGTCTTAAAGCGCCATCCTAAGTATTGTTAAAACCCTTTCATAAAGAATTTAAACGACAATTTTACATTGTTTTAGCTTTTTTTCTTCAACATTTTGTACCAAATCTACCTGGCATCATGCTTGTGAATGCTAGAGTTCTCTGCCCAATGAAATCACGCCCAATGGGATCATGGTCCCACACCTGGAACCTCACAAGGGCAATCTGTGGCATTTGAATGTTAAAGACGAGTGTCTCCTCCCACATCGGATTAAATCCTGAAAGAGAAGTTTCAAAGACTGATAAATAATGTCGTCAGCGTGCTGTGAAACAACCTGAGCTGTGAGATGTGGTTTACATACACACCATTATCATCCACCACTCTGGTCTGCTGCTTGGAGCTGTCAGCAGGTAAGCCAATAATCTCAACTTCAACAAAAGGATCGATTATCTGACAATAAAAAAACACAAGGGAGAGGATTAAGCAATGAAAGAGTTTTTTTTTTAAGGGTAGCTAATGAGGTTTAGATTTGGTATCTAGTAAATATTGCTGCCTTACCTCTCCTCTGTCCCCAAACATGGAGTCTTTGGGTTTAGGAAGTTGTTGTCCACTGATGATCTTTAGCACCAGCTGAGTCTTTCTGTGTCCTGGTAGAGGATCGTCCAGCATGGGATTAAAGGCACCTGAGGATAACCAACAGTATTTACTACCGTCTCACACTGGGATCTTTGCTGTTCTTTTTTCGTTCTGTACGTATGCAGACCTTTACGCATGCACTTTGGCTTCAGAATATATCCACAGTTTCCATTGCTTAAGAACTTGGCTCGGTACAGTTCAAGCATAAAACCTTCAGTCTGGTAATTCATTGCAACTGAAATGAACAATGACATGAATGCAAGTGAGAAGCTGAGATCCATACGGTAATATCAGATATGATAAGAGCTTGTGACATTCTTCTTACCCATATGGCATCCTGTATTCCAATATATCTGTGGGTTGAAGTTGCTTGAATCCACTCTGTAGTTAGATGGGTAGACTCTCAGAAGCTGGCGCTGGTTGAAGCGCACCAACTCGCCTGGTTTTAGCTGTAAGATCTGGTTCATTACAGTCTCATTTAGAGATGATACCTGCCAGCTGGTCGCAAATCCTGCCCGACAGAAAAAGACAAACTTTGTGCATCCAATAACTTACAACTCCATGGGATATTTGGAATCAAATACATTACTACTTTAATAAATATCAAATTTACCTTGTGTTTCTATATCATGCACACGAACGGATTTCATGTACTTGACCAGGTCAGACAGAGCTCGTGATAATCTCATAGTTTTCCTTTTTCTAAAGGGAGAGTTTCAGTCAGACAAATATCACTTGAGATGTTGAAAATTCTAGTCAGAAAAGCTGCTCAGTTTAATGATGGGCCTTACTTGGGATGATAAACAATTTGTGTCCTCTCACGACTACCGCTGTAGTCTGATTCACCATCAGACATTGATTTGTTTTTCACACGTATTACCTTTTTCGTCTAAAAAAACCCAAAAACAACATATTGTAAGCTTTTCGATGTATTTGTTGATTACTATGATTTACCGCATGGTGCATTTTGAGAGACTGAAGAGATGGCTGACCTTTCTTTTGAAGCTTCTTATGATTGATCTGCCAAATCGTCTCTTCTTTTTGGGATGATTACTTGATGTAACACTATTCCCGTCCTAAAATGATCAAAGTACATATTTAATGACTCCATCTGTCCGTCCGTCCATCCATCCATCCATCCATCCATCCATCCATTCATCCAGCCATCAAAGGTCTAGTTGCCTGTGAGTTATTGTCATCATCGTCGTCCTCTTCTTCCTCATTTCCACTGTCTTCATCAGACACATCCCCTTCCTCTGCATCAGAATCAAGGTTTGCTGGTAGCTTCTTTCCCTGAAAACCAAGAAGTAGTGGTTGAATATGACATAAGTCCAAGTGCGCCTGTGCCATGTTTTGTGCTCTATATATTGCCAACAACTGTATCTAGGTGGTCTGAACATCTTAAAGCGCTGAAAATTCATATTGAAACAAAACAAAACAAAACACTGCACCTTGACTAAAACTTTGCCTTTTAGAATCTCGGGGGATGGCAGCTTCTTGCATTCGTGCGCATTGACATTACTCAGGTCCAGTTTGTCCTGTAGGATCTCTTTCAGATACTCTGCCATCTTTTTCTGCTGAGGCACAGTGCAGTGGTTCTCTATGGACAAGATCACTGGGTACCTGAGGGTGATCCAGCATGACGTGCTGATGCTTTTGACAGCAAACTTCTGGAGAAAACATTTATTGGTGCCAGAACATAAAAGCGCTTACTGTGATTTTGTGAAGGCATATTTGTTTATTGTTTCAACGACATCTTTGAAGAGAATTTTGGATGTCAATGTGTAGCCATGATGAATTATTGGCTCTCCGTCTGGTCCATCCCAGCAGTCCACTGAAAGAGAAGAAATAAAGATCCGGCAAGCTGTCTGAAATGTTATGAAATCACCAGCTTTTCTTTTGTCGGGTCTCACCCTCCACACAGCGACAGCCTGCCTGCAGAACATAGGCGTACATTTCCACCCTCGACTGAGAGAGAAGCTGGTCTCCAGTCAGGTAGGTGTTGTGTGATGTGGCAATGAAGTAGTTAGTGAGAGGCTGTGTCATGTCCTGGTTGACGTGGTTGTGCTCAGGATTGAAAATGTCTCCTGCAGGACTTCGCATGTAGTTGGTGAAACCTAAAGGAAGAAAGTGTCTATTTTCTGAACTGATTCGAGACTGTGAGCTTTCTTACATCACATACGTCATGCGTAACTTCCACATACCATCAATGCCAAGTACCATACGCTGGAGGTTTTCAGGACAAGGCTCAAATTTAGCCACAATGTCAACTAGATGCTCTTTGGTCAGACCGCGCATCTACAAATGAGACAGAACCGAGTGTTGTCATCTTCCCATAACTGTCAAAGATGTTTAAGCGGCCAAATGCCCTTCAAGTAAACTATGGTCACTTTTTAAAATGTATTAGCTATAAATGTTCTCTCATGCATAAGCAGTGAGCAGTTTAAAAAAACAAACAAACAAACAATACTGTCCAAGTAATTAGCTTACTAAATATAAAGAACAAGAATAAATATATACTGTTGAAAAATATCATTCATAAAAGTAGTAATTTCATTAAAAAATAGTTGATTAAAACAATTAAAGGCATCTTTAAACGTGAAATGACAAATCAGCATTTGACTTATTTTTACCTTCTGCTCAAACTCCAAAAAGCGTGCAAGGTCGTGCAGATCCATTACTTCTTTCTGGTTGCTGTAGGAGATCATAATCAGGTAGAGGTCTCTGCGTGTGGAAATCATCTTGTAGAAGGAGCAGAATTCATCAAAGCCCAGAGAGCCCTGGACCTCATCCGTGTCTGCCTCCTGCAGATAGTGACAAGGCTATTTTATCAGCTGGGGATAAGTATGAGTGATCTGAGATAAACCATCATGGCAGAGAAAATGAGTGTCATATGACGGATGTCTTTGTGCAATGAAAGCACACCTACACTGTTTCACAGAGGCTGCTGCCATCAGGAGGCGAGGCAGCAGTCCACTGAACTAATACAATAATGCAGCACACTTAATACCATCTGTGGTGGACATATGGCCTTCCTGTGACACCCTCCTGTACTGTTATGCCAAGTTACTATATTTACATATTTGTTTGCACTAGCATATTTGATCTTTTTGCATCTCTGACAAAAGTGATTGAGAGATCACAATGAACTGCCATGCCTTTTTTTTGTTTGTTTAAATCTGTCCTGACTGTTTATTTTTCCACCTTCAGTCACTAGTTTACATACTGCACCAACGCAGACACTCTGGTTTCCTCCCACCCCAAAGACATACTAGCTGGTAGCACAAACTTCTGCCTTGGTTTCGTAAACTATATTGTCATTTGATTTATGAGAGTAATTATAAGACTAATTTGGTCCATTAAATACAATAAATCAGTCTAGGTAATAGGTGTGTGTGTGTGTGTGTGTGGCAGTGAGAGGAAGCTGCTTGCATTGTAAAAGTGCCTTGAGAAGTCCAGAGACTGGAAAGACACTATAGAAGCATACTGCTGTTGTCGTTTTCTGACTGAAACACAGTTTGTGATGCCATAAAGTCACCATCGAGATGGAATGTCTTTTACACTGATATTCTTGGTCCCCATATGATGAATCCTTTGTTTAATGATTGTCTGCTTTTCCTTTAAGCACGTGGGCACAAGTATATTGAACTATGTGAAATATGTACATCAGGAGCTACTTTAAAATGACACCCTTTAAAAATGTTGTTCTGGTGTTTATCACCTGCAAACATTGGCTAGCTAACAAGCTTGTACAGACAGTGAAAATGAAGCAGCTTAAAATGCTAATAAAGGAGATACCAATGATAAACACACATGCAGACATGATCATTGAGAGCATGACATTTAGCACATTGCGAGGTCTTGAATTTTTGTCTGAATTTGTTTCTTTTTCACTCTACTGAAGCGTCAACACTCCACAGTCTGCATCATGTTGCAGAAGAACACATCCAGCATTAAGTTTTGTATATTGTTTGATAATGATCATAGTTAGCTACATGAACATGAAGTCTATGACAGCTTGCAGATGTGGACAGAAGGACTTACTTGGAACATCTCCCTGACTTTTTGCTTGGGTAAATTCACGTTGAGCTTGTGGAGCAGCTGGTGAACCTCTCCGATGCTCAAGGTGCCATCTCCATTTTTGTCGGCCTCAGAGAAAGTCTGCTGTAACCATGTGCAATTGCAGTTAAGGCTGAATCATAAATTCAAACCTAATGTACCATTTGCAGATTGAGCATGTCTGTGAGTGGGTGTATTAAGGATATTGATCACGGGTGCGCTGCCTGCGGGCCAAACTGTCTTCATCACTGATCCCAGCCATTAGGTATTTGAGTCCTGTGATCCAGGTGCGGGCCTCCTCTGAGTTAGTGGAGACCAGGTTCAGGGACTTCACACGCTCCCCGTAGTAAATACTGAAGCAGCAGTTTGGATCGAAACGATTGTCCGCGTAACGCCTGAAGATCTCTGACTTTTTCCCCTCACAAACCTCATGGATGGAATCAACAGATACTGAAACAAAAAGAGATGGTGGACATTCAAACATTAAAAAAAAGAAAAGAAAAGAAAAAAGAATTTGTTTGGATTCAGATAAAAGACATCTGTCATTGTTTGTAGACTAGTGTGTTTTCCATTGAAATACTTGTATTTGGAATCACTTTTTGTGTATAATTGTCTTTGGGTAGCATATTTGCATGAATCCTAAAATCTACATTCAGGTTTATCTACACATCTCCTATTTCTCTATTTAGCTTCAAGAAGTAGCTAAAAATGTGGTTTTGGTAATAATTTGCATCTTTGTATTTCTTATGCCCGTGTTTTCCTTTTTGTGTGTTCTACTGTGTTTATATCTATGCTTCAAAACGTCAGGTGGCTCAGTGGTAGAGGGTTCGCCCATGAACCTGAAGGTTGATGGTTCTAAGCCTCCTCCTGGGTACACCGAAGTGTCCTTGGGCAAGACAGTGAATCCCTGATTGCTCCTGGTTGTCTGGCCAGTGCTGTTGTATGGCAGCTCTGCCAACAATCGGAGTGTGAATGCTTACAGTGTAAAGTGCTTTGGCGCTGTAGAATTACCTTAGGGTGTAAAAGTACATGTGATTTACCAGTTCATGATAAAACCCACTTTGTTTTAAATCTGAAGATTTCAAATATGTAATAAGTCTTTGTCAAGCCACAAATATTACTTGTCTGTGAAATCTGTCTACCTGCTGATGTATTCCCAAAAAACTATCAGCTCATTCCAACAATAGCAAATTACACAAGTGAAAAATGAAGTCCAAGCCCTGACTCTGAGAAAGTTTGCACAACTTTTACTTGGGTCAAAATAACACACAATAAGAAGTAGAATAACATGTGATTGCACAATAGAGCCAGAGGTTCTGATGTGTGTCTCAGCTTGGCTGAAGCCCTTCTGTAATATACA
>JBAMYA010000020.1:3735864-3747659 GCA_037176975.1 Arrhamphus sclerolepis
TGAGCAAGGGTATCATAATGATAAGACATAAAAGTGTTTTCTTGTCTAATATATACGAAAGCCCCCTAAGGGGAAAAAAAAGGAGGGGAGTAAGTCATTTATCTATCTGACATGGGGGCTGGAAATGCAGAGAATTATAATCCATTTGCCAGTTTTTGGTCTGAGATGCAATATATACTCTATGACTGATCAAATAATAAAGATCTGCTCCATGAAAATAAAATGAAATAAAAAATCTTTTGTTATGTCAAACCAACAAATGCTACCAATAAGTGAACCACAAATGCTTTAAACCAATAATTCGTTGGGTTCTCGTAAGGGTCCTGTCATCTCAGTGATATCCAGGAAACAGCAACGGTGGAATTTCCATTTTGCAAATCCAAACAAAACAGTCTATTTTTGGTTTCAAGTAAGAGCAAAAAAATAATATCTATAATCAATTACGTTCGGAGCGAGCAAACATACCATAGCAACAAATATCTTATTTACAATATCACTGTATTTACATAAGAGGACGCTGAGGGAAAGTCTATTTCATTTCAAAGTTCATGTTACGATCTGATTTGAAAAATGTAACAGGGAGGACAATGCAAGGTTCTTTCTCTAAAAAGTGCAATTACTTTCTCAAAGTAAAAAAATATATATCCATATTTTGTATTTATGTAGAAATGTTCATACAAACGGCAACTGTTGATTTAAGAATCCCAAAACCAGTGACTAAAATTAAACGCTTCCTATTGATAGGCAGCAAATTATTGTAGAATATAAATTATTTTAACTATACTCCATAGAAAATCAGAAGTACCGCATTTCAACGTAAAAACATAGCCACTGAAGGTTTTTTTCTTTTTGTAAGTATTGTGTAAGTTGACTTGAGTGGGCAAAAAATATTTGCTTTTTACCACATGGTATGGGTGCAAAAACATCACCAAAAAAAAAAAAAGAATAAAGTAACACTTCCATAAAATATCTAAGAGTTAAACAATGGTGGACCTGAAGGCCTCCTACTCCAATAATTCAGGTTTAAAAAATACAAAAAGGTAGATAAGCTGGTATACATGCATACATGTTGGTATATGGATGTTTTTCTTGCCTGTGGAATAACAGTACTGCGCAAGCAATATTTATTTATTTCTTTTAAAGCACAGCCTCTACACAGTTATAAAATGCAAGCGGATATTTAAAAGTAAATAGTGGTAAACTTGTGTCTCTTGTTTCCAGTGGTCTGCAATGACACCTCTGAGTGTACCAGTATTTTGTGGCACAAAGACTTTCATCGTCTGCTCATGTTTCACCAGGCGCAACATGTTTCTTCCCTTCATATTCAAGTAGTGTTGTGTAGCTATATTTGCACATCTTAGAATAGCTTATACCAAAACAAAACCCTTGGACAGTGTCAGGTGGTTCCTGACGTCAAAGAAAAGATCTGTTCGTCACTGAAGAAGTCTTTCTTAATGTCACTCTCTATAACATGCTCATGCTACTTTCCAGTCATATCATGAAATTCATACTGTCATAATATTATCAACATTTTACATATGACAAAAATTTTCCTCTACAAAAGTGACTTTGTGGTTTGATTTTTTTGCCCATCCCGAGATGTAACAAAGTCCTTAAACATGCTCCGTTTCATTGAGTCTTTCTGTCCATCTTAAAATATGCAACTCTAGGATCCATTGCTGGTTTGCATGTTCTGACTGTGTGTGTCTATTCTAGTGTCCTTGCAGTCTGCAGGAGAGCTGCCGTTGGTCTGCAGGGCCAGCTGGGTTTGCAGGTTTTTAACAACGCACTCCAGGCTCTGTCGAGCCTCTCTCTCCTGCTGCAGCTCGTGCCTCAGCTGCTCACGATCGGCCTCTGCCTGCTGTAGCTGCACTTGCAACTCCTCGATCTGCACGATACAACCGACACACAGAGCAGTCAGGATACACGAGAAGCAGGACACGTGAGCAATCGCAAATAAACACACTGTGTGTTGATGTATTTTGGTGGTGTTTTACCTGAGTCGAGTATTTGACCCGTAGCCGTTCAGCTTCACAGCCTTTGTCGCAAACTCGCACTTGTCTCTCTCTGTCCAACTCCCTTTTCAAACGCCCACAAGACTCTTCTGCATCCTTCATCTTCCTCTCCCAATCCATGCGCAGGCGCTCGATCTCTTTCCGCAAGTTGCGCTTGGCTTCGATGGCATCGCGAAGACGGCCTTTTTTTGCGACCCTCACAAACTCCAGTTCCTGATTGGAAACACAGTTGTTATGAATTTTAAAGGAAAATTTCGGTCTAAACTTGCTTAAAAATCTCGTCATCCGCTCAAAACGTGTACTCAGTCATCAGATACCTGCTGAAGGCTGCGTTTGGCTTGTAAAGCAGCAGCCAGCTTCTCCTCTTGCTTCACTCTCATCCTGATGATCTCCTGCAGGATTTTTTCTCGGGACTCTTTGGTGTCCAGGCCGGCATAAAGCATCTGCCTCATGGTGTCCACCTCTGAGCAAACAGCTCCTGTCACCCAGGAAGGTTTATCCTGGGCCTGAGCAGCGCTCTGAGAAGACATCTGAGACACACTGGCACTGGCTGAGGGAGGTGAAGCCTGGGAGGACGGTGGCACTGGACCTGAAGAAAGGTTAATTGGAATTAACAACAATACTGAGCTAATTAAAACCGCAGCAGCTTTAATATTATTCACTTCAGTCCACTGAGGGATAATTATTTCTAAAACTTCTAAAACTGGAACAGCAACTATAAAAATCAAAATATAAATATTAAATGTTTTATAACTATTCAAAAGAGCTGCATGTTTTGTTTATATTTTTTGTGAGGTAAATAAAGTTTTTATATCTATCTATCTGACCATGAAGGCAGGTTATTTCTCTTCTTCGCCCCCAGGTGGCGCAGTTGTACAGGAATAACATTCAACCACATTCACTGTGGCTTGTTTCCAGTGGTGCTCAGTGTGAAATAAAACTTGTGACTGAAGGTTTGGAGTCTTACATACACTTATTATGCAATTCTCAGTTCCACAGTTTATATTCCTGCCAGATTTAACATTTAAAGTTATGTGTGTTACTTACCGTCGTCACAGTCGTCCACATCAATCTCTCCATCTGTGTCAATGTCGTCAGCTCGATAGGGAGTGATAGAATGGGATGGTTTTGCTGAAGGCTGTGTGCCATCATGATGCAACTCCTGTATGGAGATGGCTGCGGGCCCCCTAGCAGGAGTGTGACGGTCCTTGTGATTGAGCACAGGGGCCATGGGAGCAGCTGAGGGCTCCTGGTTCTTTGGGCAGGAACTGTGGAGGAAGTACAAGTGTTCATTTTTATTTTATTTGTTTTGATCAGCAAAGGTATCTAGGAAATATTCAGCATTTAGAAGCTAAACCCCTAGATTTTTCGTTTGGAGGACTGACCTTTCCGCCTCATTTTGAGCGGCGGGTTTCTCTTTTTCTGCTACTTTAGGAGACCAGGGTCGGAAAGCAGAGGGCCTCTGTTTCAGCTGGACCTGCTTCAGATCCTGGAACAACAAGCAACAACAACAAGCTCAGATAAACTCATTCAACTACCACTAGAACATTAAATCAGCCATGACGAACAAATTCAAAGGCCCCTCTTTATTACACAAGGCTGGATGATGGGAGGTCATACACAGATGATAACGTAATAACAGGAAGGAGCGGAAGCTTTTACGTCACTCTTCTGATCTAAAGTTTTTAGAGCAATTCTCTTTCCCTACAGCAATGTATACAACAACATACAAACCTTCTGTGCAGAATTGGACAGTGACTGCAACCAATGTGGTTTTCTGTCTTTGTCAGTTGGGGGAGACTGTAATTTGTCAAGTTTGGACCTCTTGGTCGGGACTGGGCTGGGAGACTGCAGAGAGAGAGGACAGAATGGATGGTTAATCATCATCATCATCATCTTCTTTGTAGAGATAAAGTGCAGCGATAAAGCGCAGATATTACATCATAGAGTACAGCAGATAATTCAAAGGTTTCTAACTCCAAGTGTGCTGCGTGCCTGTAAATGACATTATTTATATGCAAAACACATGGGTTTGTCAGAACATGATGTGATAGAATTCCTTCCCACAGTGAAAGAGCCAGAGGTCATAGAAAGGGAGAAAATTATAGAGAAGTCACAGAGAGGCAAGGAGGATAGAGGATGCATCTGTGTAAGCATTCAGTCTCTGAGCTTGGCACGTCTGCGTGTTTGTGTGTGTGTATGAACGGCGCTTTGAGCTGAGCAGACATTCAAGCTGGTCTGGATGGCAGCCAGTAGGGATACGTTGCTCCCTGCCAGGGAGAAGAGGCGCCGTCAGGTGGAGCAGATCGACTCCACGAACCACAGAAACGCAGCAATCCAGAGGCAGACGCAGACAGAGAGGAAGATGAATTAAAGTAATTGCACTCAGATCAAACAGAATGGAGAAGAAGCATTCTGAAAAAAGAATCTCATTAATGCAGAACTGCAGTGTCATGTACAGTTTGAGGGCATTCTAAAAAGCAGGGGGATGTAGCTGTCTCGTTTCATGCCGCAAAATGCTGAATCCAACAAGCTTTTTCTTATATAAATGTATATCATATCCCTGTGTGTGTGTGTGTGTGGGTGTGTGTGCCAAGCTGCCCTCAGGTCTGCGCTTGTCAGACAGAGGATATGTTTACCTAGTCAGGCATAGACCTGCCTGTCGCTCTCTTACTCACTACAATGACATCCTGCCTGCAGGAATGGCAAACACTCCCAACCCCTCATGTGCGATTGGAAAAGAAATGATTACTACTCTGAAAATCCTCAATGAAAAACACCCTTACACGGTTGCGTGTATTTGTGCAATCTTAATTGCCGCTTTTCTGTAATCACCTAAATATGGAAATTAATGATAAACTACATTTAGGGAGAAGCCCGGTAATGAATCACGCCTCACAGATTTTCCACACAAAGCCAGACTCTGCGCTTATGTGTGCTCACGCAGCTATGAGTGGGACATGTAAGAAGGTGGGTGTGTGAAGGGGTGTAGACACGTATGTGTGTGCGCGCGTGTGTGTGTGGGAGGGTATGTGTATTTGCTGGAGTGTCTGCGTGCCTGATACTGCCTCCTCAAGGATGGAGGTGTTATGTTGCGTCTGGCACAACATACCTGAAATGCACGTCTAAAGCCTGACGCTCTGAAGGGAAGTTTTGTCATCTGAACAGTTCATAGCCTGAATAAGTTTTATTAGCTACCTGACAGATGATTCAAGAAAAATTTGGATATATATATATAAATATGTATATACATATATATATGTACACATACATGTGAAAGCACTTAAGTCTTCCAATAATTTTTAGCTGACAAAACCAAAAAATAGTGACCCTTCTCATGAGCTCACAAAACATTACAAATGAATCCAGAGGTGACTTCATCTTTACTGGAACATGACTCTATAATTGTGGGTTTAAAGCTTAATGAGGTGTACATATTTGTCTGGACACTCCCCTTGAGTCGCCACCTGTCTAACCAGTCACCACTTTACACACCTCTTACACACACAGGGTAGTCTTTGCTCCTGTAGGTTAATTCTTTTATCCCAAACCTCCTCCTGACTGTGTCCTGCTCAGCTTTGACTCAAGCCTGTCACCTGCCTGATTCAAGTTCAGTGGCATTCTAAGAGCGGCTGCACGGTTGTAATCAGACGCTGTAATTACTGACGTGACTGTTGTTTTCCTGACAAAGGATGTCTGCCTGTCTGGTACTATTTCTACCCTGAGGTCTGCAGCTCCAGGAAGGCTATGAGCAATAGACATAATAGAGCCAGAAAACAGACACTCCCAGACACCACAAGGGACCTGCTGGCTAAATATGACACTGACCTCACAGGAGAGCAGCCGCACAGGCTTTACTCACCACCCCATCATAGACATAGCACGGTCACGGAGTCATAACACCCTCCTCACACATCCTACTGCTTTGCAGGTCCCACAGGGCCTGGATCGGACATCCATTCCTTTCTTTCTCTCATACTGGAAGGAGATGGAGACTTCCTCTAAGGAGTTTGCTTTGGCTGAGTCCCCTGTGGGAACTGAGTCTTTAGTAGAGGGGGAGCAAGAGAGGGGGACCACAGAGGAAGCACTGAGGTGAAGGAATGTATATTTGAAGGCCAAGTACAGCCTCCGCTTTCAGACTCCATTCAAGCATTGCCCTTTTCAACTCGCTATTGTGTGATATGTCTTTGAGGCGCTGTAATGAGGGAACAGTTGAAAGCAAAACTGTAGGCTAAACAGGGTCTAACAGCACATGAGCAAGAGAAGACATGCTTTATTTTGGTAATCAAGGCTGAATCAAGCATAAGGTTGGCTGACAATCACAGCGACACAACACAATGCAAACATATCAATATGTTTGAGGAACATGACTTTTAACCTGCCTGAACAAGAATTTATTGTTATCTTGCTCAGGAATGTGGTTTGTTTCTTTACTTTAACATGGCTAATCAACAATCATTCAGCTGAACACTTGTGCAATACATCTGTGACTAAACAATGACTGGAATTCAATATTGAGGTTTTAAAAAAACCCAAAACAAAACAGAAAAAATAAAGAAAGATTAATCGTAACATGCCAAACCTGGTTTACTGAGAGAGAGCTTCAGTAAACACCACATCAAAGAATTTTGATTAAAGGCTTATTTTAACTAAAGTAAAAATGAAATTTGATTTTTTTTTTCACACAACAGAGGGGGTTGAGAGAAGGAGTGAGAGAGCATGAGTGGATGCGTTGAAAGCAGAGGATGGATGAAAAAGGGTAAAAAGTTCCCCTTTTTTCTACTCAGCATATACATTTTTGTGTGTTACCTCTGCCACCTGCTCCTTTGGTTTACACTACTCAGTTACGCCTGTGTTTAATTATTTCCCCCTTCTGTGTGTTCAGTCTCTGTGCCCCCACCTTCCTCTGCTAATATGTCTCAGTTTCTCAGTGACAGGAAGTCCAGCATTCTCCTCGTGTTCATACGCCACAGTTTTCGGACTCCTCTGTACCATATGATGTGAATATCTGTGTCTTATTGACGCATCTCCCACCTACCAGCACCACCTGAATAAGTCGCAACGAACTGCACCTTTCTGTTTTGAGTTTCACTCTAGATGGCCCAGTTCTGTTTTTTCAGGATGCTGACTCAAGATGGAGGAGAGATAAAGTATGACAGTTAAACATGTATCGGGAATGTGGTTAAGGTGTGGGTCTTTCTCTTGAGCTGAAGTGGATTGATGAGATTGATTGACCTCATAATACAACCCTTATGTGAATATGATTTGAGAGTTAAAAAGAAACAAGAGCTGTCAACGACAAAACTGTTTAGCCAGTTTGCTTAAATCGCTTGAGCGCTGTAGTCGTACACAGCAGTCAGTCTGAAACTGTGGCATAAAGTGTTAAGACGCTGATCAGTAAGCATGTGACAGACGTTTTACAGCTGACACAAAACCTGACATCTGACTGTGTCTAATTAACTGCAGAGAATTGTTAAGACTGCCAAAATGAGACACTAAGTTGTGACAAACTAAATTTCAAGAATACTTTGAGGAAATATTAGCTGTCTTGCTGAGATTATTAACGGATCTGTATGAAAAACGTACAGCTGTTTCCATGAGACTGGGAAAAAAAAAACAACTAATAGCAGTAACAGGTCAGACAGAGAGCTTTGGGGTGCAACTATGGAGGGTTTGGAGTCTTCTTTTGTCAGTATTCTAGGCTAAATGGCTGCAGAATGTAGTTTATACTTACTATACTTAGAGAAGAAAGCCTGGCGTCCTAATGTCCTGCACAAAAGCAAGTGAAAATATATTCTCTTTTTATCTTCAAGTCTACAATTGTTTTTAAATGGTTTCCCACAGACTCACTGTGACAGAAACTAAAATGTAAGCCTGTAGATCTGCTTTGGTTCTAGAATGAATGAATGAATAAAATAAAATTAGCAAGAAACAAAACATGGTGCAGCCCTCATCTGGTGGATATAAATAGTTCCCCCAGATGAACTTCCTCGGGCAATAGTCATACAATACCAACACACACTACATGATAGCACAGCATTAAGAAAAGTGCACAGCAACAAGACACAACAGTTTCAGATTACAGCCTCCTTTCCCCTCCTAAACCCCTCAATGTAATCCCCAGATCGACATGTGCTTAGTGGGGCGCTGTCCCACTCAAGGGCACACCAACTGGCATGGCTCACTCGGGTAACAGCCTTAGTTGGAAGTGAGAGAATACTAGTTTTAGTAATGTGATCCCTGCATGTTGGTATGGATGGCCACAGGGATGCCTTGAGCTCGCCGTTCAACTGCATAAATCGTATGACAGTCCCTTGATTTATATAAAGCCCTGTGGTCACCTCGTACAGTAACAGCTGGGGAAAATGATTGTGTCTACTTAGAATATCCCAGAAACTGTATCCCTGTTCCACACAGCTCCAGCTTCCATTTCCTCTCTCTAAATCATAGCTTAATTTATCAATTTATCCTGTCTCCACTGTGTCCAGTTTGAGGATAGTTTATTTATGTGATGGACTGAGCCATGGAAGTATGGTCACACTAAAACAGCCACGGGGCTTGACATACGGCCAGCATTACAGTAAAGCTTATTGGATTGTCCTAATTGTCTTTGGGATTGAGACTTGTTAAGGTCTGAGGTGGATACAGGACAAGCTGCTCTTCCTAAAGGTGGAAAATCTCATCAGATCCACACAGCGTGACACATATAGCTTCAAGTCTGAGAAACTGAACATTATAGCCATGCTTGGAAAAAACAAAATAACAAATAACAAAATAAACTATAAGTGAAAACTTAATATTGCAATGCCTTTGTCAAAAGTAGCACTTGCATGCCATTCTCACAAACCCTCTTATGTTTGTATTTCTTTAATTTATCATTTGTTTTGTAATTATAATTCCACTAGGATTCTAGCTAAATGGCTAATGCACTGAGTCGTAAACGTGACGAGGTCTGTGAAAGTAAAAATAGACAGCAAATGAAAACTAAACTAATGCTTTTCTGGAGAAATAGTGGTGGGATTGCTGCTGCCGTCTGTCCCCATTCTCTCTCTAACCATTTAATGTTTGAGTTGAATTAGCGCTTGAGTAAGCAGACTATATAAATGAGAGGTTGCTGATTGGTTTCCAAGGTAATTCCAACGTGAGGGGTTTCCAAGGTGAGGCGTTAGCGTTGAAGATGAAGTTGGCATGGTGAGCTTACGTGCAACATTCTCAGAGCGAAAACGCACAAAAACTTTGTCTCAAACTGCAGCTATTTAAAAGCAGGGCATAACTTCAAACTGCGTTTCTTTGCCACTGCGAGCACCACAAACCATATCAGCACACACTGATGTGACATCTGTGTTAGTGGAATAAAAATGGTCAAGATATATCATGCAATCATGATAAAAAAAATACTACCCCCCTATAGGATCACGCATTTGGAGTTCACTTTGCACATGTCCCACCAAACAAATGTGAAGTGTAAAGAAAGATGCACTGTAGACATACATGCAATACTTTACGTGCAGTTCACCTCATTCATGCCCTTATCCTCCACATTCAAAAGTGGATTAAAACTATAAAAGACAAAAATGACAAAAAGACTAAATAAACTCTATAATCTTGTGCTAATAGGGGTTTCATTTCTGCTGTCTTCATTGGAAAGAAATCCTGTTCCTGAATGAGATGACTCGCCCATGTGTGCATGAAAAGATTATTTTACCAGTGAGGGCAAACAAAAAGAAAGACTTTTGCACTGCTGCACGAAGAGAAATGAATTCAGCTTCAGGTCCAAACATGGCAACCATAACAACAGGACATGCCCGTCTGCCTCTCTTACAGCATGTTGATGGAGGCATCCAAATCAGTCCCTCCCTCAGAGGCTGAGCTCTCAGTAAACCCCAGACTAAAATACATGAAACCAATATCACGGCAGATTACATTTTATTAGCATGCGCATGTTCAGCATGATTGTGAGTTAAAGTTATCTTAGGAAATGAAACAGCCCTGTGGTATTTATATATGAACGTCGCTGCAAACTGAGCAGAGGGTTTGAGCTCCTCCCCCCCCCCATCTCCTTTTGCACTACTGGAACAAGAGAATTAAATGACAGACCGTATGATCTGAGGGAAGACACAAGGCTAAAGACCAGTGAAGTCACACTCCAGCACACTCAATGGGACACACACACACACATACACACAAACACAATGCCTTTATGCCTCTATTAACATTTAGCACACTTACAATGTAGGAGCAGCTGCAGAGCTGAGCAGGAGGCCATGAGGGGATGAAGGTTAACGAGAAAGACAAAGTGAAACTAGAGCCTGCATTTATGGATTTTAATTGTGTGGCCATGAGAGATACAGTGAGCCTTTATTCCTTAGAGAACCTCCAGGAACATGCCAAATAAAATAAAGGAGAGGGTGGGAATTTGCACAAAAACTCAAACAAACCTTATTTTGCTTTTGGTTGACTTGGGCATGAAAGATGTTAGCATAATTGCTTTAGGGTTTATTTTTTTTTATCCTTCCCCCTCTTCATTTTTTTTCCCTTTGCAGCTTTCATTGACTACAGAGAGAACTCTGACCCAGAAGTTTCAGATAATGCAGAGATGATTCAGCTTCCCTTTATGCCCGTGAGCTGAATCGAGCAAATGCACAGAAAAAGTCTTTTGTCGAGGTAACAAAAATGATTTCTTCTCAGGCTAGAAATAAGGATACTTCCAAAACCTTTGACAGAGAAATTTTTAGTTTAGTTTAGTTTTTATTTTTATTTTTTACAATTTTATAGCTCAAACAATAACTTCTAAAGCTTCACAAAAAACAAAAACAACAAAACAATAAACCTGCACTTTCACAGAACTTAAATCTGAATTTAACTTTTTAGTTCCCACTTTCTAACATATGTATCAATAATCTATTATTCAAAAGTAAACATATTCTGTGCAAGCTGCTATGAATAATCCTATTTACATGTCAACATAAACAGTATGGCGTTAGTTCAGTGACTCTGATTCTGGACATCGGCTGCAGCATATTTGTCATCATTAAAATAACAAGAACGTGATTTTTAAATGTATAATGATCACAGCTCAATTTGAATTGCAGAGACTGATTAGAAAAATGTGAGAAAGACATTGTAAATCATAACATTATGTCTCCAAGAATGTATAAAGCAGGTCCAAAATAAACAGGCCTCCTTCAGCTTGGCAAATGAGAAATAGCTGTTTTGAGTGTGTTTGTTTTACCAGAAAAAGTCTGACATGTATTGCTGCAACTGAACTTGAGCAACTAGAAAATATTTTTCTATTAATAGACTTCTTCTAAAAATGTTTTCCAGTAATTAAATGTTGCACAAAGCACTAGAGGTTAATGTATCCTCTTTTTATTTTTTCGACATTTAAATGTGCATTTGGCGTACCGTTCAATGACAGCCTTCCTCGAAGTATAAATGACCCAGTCTGTTAAAATTCACCCCTTCGCTTTCTGTCGGATATGAAGGTCTCCACGGATCATCAAGAACACAGATGATGCCGTGCATTTGCTTCCATGCGCTGGCGAGAAGTAAACTGGTATTTAAGAATACAAGTATTTGACTGTCTATTTGTAAAAATCACTTCAGCGTAAGGCTGGACAGTAGTTTGATCACACTAAATATTGCAACATAAAATGTTTCAATAATGACAACTTTATGTATTTTCAATCATTTAATATTTGCTAGGGCAGCACGGTGGCTTGGTGGTCAGCACTGCTGCCTCACAGCAAGAAGGTTCCTGGTTCCAGCCTCCACAGGGGC
>JBAMYA010000020.1:3748365-3763218 GCA_037176975.1 Arrhamphus sclerolepis
CCACACAGAAAGGCCCCTGTGGAGGCTTGAACCAGGAACCTTCTTGCTGTGAGGCAACAGTGCTGACCACCAAGCCATCGTGCTGCCCAACATTGATACACATTATTAAAATTTTATTTCTCATCCAGCCCTACTTTGGCACCAAAAAGTTATGATTTTTTTTCCCCTTTTTTAATGGGACAGTGCAATTGTTCACATACACAACCCCACCCACTCCTCAAATTCTTATATTATTGCCATAATTTCTGAAGAAAATGTGAATGTGGAACTGTTGAGCAATAAAAGTTATTCTCTCTTGTTTCAAAATAAATACATTAAATAATTGAAAACAAACAAATAAAACAAAATAAAAACATCTGTGTCCTTTCCAAGATCTTGAATGTGGTAAAAACCATCATCTCATCTGAATGGAGGGCTGTTTTTGCCAGACTGGAAACCAGGGTTTGTATGTAGGCAAGGATGCACAATATTCTCACTGACAAATTGCTCCTCCCAGCAACAAGACAGAATGTCCAGTGTTTTAATCCTGCAGATTAATACTAATGCCACAGCGGCAAAGAAGGTAGATTCACGATTAAAATGCCACTGGATAACCTCACCCCAACCCAAACAGTAACGCCTCCAAATACACAGACCATTATATCACTCACAGTACCAGGTACTGAAAGTCTCTTCTGCACCTCCCCCAAAGGGCAAAGAGGAGGAGGAGGAGGGGGCCTGAGAGACTGATGGGAGGGGAGGGACATCAGATGCACGAGGGCTGCTTGTTAACAGGTCTAGACCTTCAGAGTGGACTGGTAGGTCAGCATGGCAGCCAGACATCCAAGATAAGTGCTACCTAAATAAAACAGAACCTTTGTCCCAAATTAAACCTGAGCTAAAAATCTAGACAAAAGTTTATTAAAAATTAAAAAAAATAAAATAAAATTATAATATGTTATGAATGTTTGATTCTTCTTTTCTTGCTAACTGATTTCCACTAACATGCGTGATCATCCAATTTATCCAGGCTTTATTCTGAAGTCTTGTCATACATTTTTAATATCTGGAACTAGGCTTGGCTATTTTAAAAAGATCCAGTACAAAAGGGAGAGAAAAGCAAGGTTAATGATGGAAGAAAGGAAACATTCACAGTGTTGCTTGAAAATAATGTCCAACCATTAAAATACTTTTGTGGTTTCTCTCTATTTGACTTCCTATAACAATGTCAGCAGAAAAAGAGCTTTTACTGGAAATCAAAAGTATAGTACAGTTATGTCCCCTTGTGTATTAACGTGGATTGAAGGCACAGCTTCTAACTTTCACAAAATCGTACGGTATATTAATTGAATTTTCAAAACCCAAAGGGTTGCTGGCCCACACTTACCCTGACTGAGAAGGTCTTGTCTAAGCACCTGCACACAGAGCAACTCCGTCTGGTGCACGAGACAATTTTTAATCCATGTCTGTGCACATTAACAAAGATGGCCACAGGAAACAGCAGGGGCAACACAACACAAACACAGAGGGCGCCACCCTGCAGTAGGGTATGAACAATGAATTTACACGCTGGGAGTTGCATGGCAAAAAAAAAAAAAAAGTGTGTATTTAGAGCCGTTTTAAATGAAGAAATGAATGGAATGACAATGGATGGCCATCTAGTTAAAAATTATCTGGTTAGCCTCAAGTTCTTCACTCAGTGTGATGCTTGCTGATGTTACGTAATGTTAATGTCCATTTAAGAGTTGACTCTTTTATTGGTATTTATTGAACTGCTATTACTTTCTCCACCAACACTTGCATTCAGATTTGTTATGGAACATAAAGTCTCCACTCAAAACATTTTGCTTCATTCTTGAATGACTTGAAACAGATTTCTCACTACTTTTTCCCCCCACTGTCATAGTTCTTGGTTTCTAATATCATTGTTCTGTATTCAATTCAGCTTGATTTGTGTTTTATTTTGTAATTGTTTTTTCCTCCCTTTACTTTCCGTTTTATTTTTTTTAGAGTTGGCTTTCCTTGTGCTCTCTCTTTAGTTTTGCTTCCTGTCTGTGTTTCACACCTGGGTCCTGTTACTGATTGTCACATCTGCACCACGTGAGCGTTTGTTCAGTACTGGATCCTTGTCTTCTCAACCGTTTTTTTTCCTCTTTCCCCTGCCTGTTTACTCCAGATTAGTTTCTCATTCTGTCTGCTCTTCTTTTGGTTTATGTTCGATGTTATTTCAACCGCTGTGGAGCCTTGCCTCGTCAGCGCCTTTGCTTTTGTTTTATTAAATAGAAGTGTATTTACTCCTCATTCCCCCGTCTCCCTCCTGTGAGACTGCATCTGGATCCTCTCCACTCAACACGATTCTTGACATCCCCTCATTCAGGAACAGAAAAATGGTTACCAGATGACCTGTTTTGATCATTTTCTCCTTTCCTGCAGCCTGATGTCAGTCTTGTTTGCCAGTTATTCATCTGTCTATTCTCCGGTTTGAAACCTTCCTACCACTTTATGACTGGTTCATATATATCACCTAATATTAAAGACCTGTTATTGGAATATTTTTGTTTGACCGCACATTAAAAAAACCCCCACAGAAATGAAAAGGGTACATTTGAACTAACACGTAAGCTTTGTCTATCAATAAAACGTTCCCGCACTGGAAGTTCATCATTTTCAGATGCTATCCATGTACTTAACATTTTGCACAAAAATCCAATGCACATATTTGTTGTGACATAATTTAATAACTTGACGAGTCATAATTGTCAGCACAGCAACACACAGCCATAAACAAATCACAAACAGCTGTGCAACCAATGAGCTTCCGAGGGCCGGGTCTTCCTCAAAATGTGAAAGCGGCTGCCGTGCCTTCACTGTAACCCGAGCTACATGACCACATGACCCCTGAGCAGCCAGTGGAGAAGAGGGCAGGTGGCAGGTTTATTTGGAAAGATGAAAATGGGATGAATAACAGAGGTTAAGAGGTGTGAGGAGATGGGAAGGAGGGCAGAGGGGAGGGTGGTGGGTTAGGGAGAAGGCCATAAAAGCTGTGAGAGGGTGAGGTGAAGATAGGGTCACTGGTCACACAAGGCCCCATGTGATGTCGTTTCACCAACATAGTGCACGTCCTGAGAAACTGCTTAGGAGCTAATTGGTTGAACCAAGGTAATAAATCTTGATGAAATTTATAGATTCTGGTCATTCTGTTGAAATGCTGCCCTCCTGGTCACCAGGTTAGAAAACTAATCCCTTCTACACCAATGATCCACCGTCATTATTTACACAATGAAGTACTGTTAAAGTCAAAGACAGTCTTTTCGTTCAATTAGCTTTGAACTTCAAATTTAGCCCGTGAGCTTGAAAGCCTGCAATCAAATCTTTTTCTTCTCCAGGAACTGCAGGAAACCACTGGGTGTTTTTTTTTCTTTAATGAAAGAAAGGAAACCCATAAATCTGCACTATTTGAAATGTGCTAATGGGCTCATTCAGATAGAAGAGAAATGGCAAGAAGAAAATAACTCATATTAAAGAGAAATAAGGAGCCTTAACAATTGCTCCAGGGAAAACGGAGGAAAAAAAATGACACAAGAAAGCCAGTGGATTTTAAAAGCGTTCAACCAATTAACTGTCCACCCATTTCAAGAAGCACTTATGGCCTCTGGAAATGTGCTGCTCTCTCTGGCAGAGAAACTATCAAGCAAAAATGTACAACAACCTCACAGTGTGAGTATGTGTATGCAGCAATACTTCACAGAGATCAAATAGCATCCCACTTGTTTCCACTTGTTCAAGGAATTGTCTGTAAGGGAAATAGGGGATAAAACACCAACAACATCCGCTCTTCTGATCATACATTCCATGCTTAAACACCAGTTGTGTTTCCCTCCTCCATTCATAGGAAAACATATCTGCTTACAGAGATATCTTGGTGAGAGGGCTTGAGCCTTGCAGCTTCCATAAAACGAATATGAGGGCTCTAAAAGGAGGGCTGAAGAGGGTGGGTGGTGGACCGCAGCACCTCATGAATTCTGTAATTTGCCGTCTGTTTCTTCACTCTGAAAAATTCTTGGAAATGTCTTTTCCTGGATGATTTTATTGCACAAGAGCCTGTGTTTTTTCTCCATGGCAACCACATAACAGCAGAGCCCAACTAAGCTCTGACTCAACAAACAGAACTCCACAAAATACCCATTTCAGCGCCAGGGTCTCCCCCTTTCTTCGCCCCACTTTCCTGCAAAACTACGCCTGAGACCGCTATAAAACTGAGGCCGAATGATCACACTGACTATGAATGCTGCGATTAATCAGGGCACATATGTGACATTCGACAGATGATATGTGCGAGTCCTGGTGGGCTTGTGATGAGCCTCAGGTGTTGAATGGGTTTGAGCTTGTTGCTGATCAGAGCCACAGCAAGTTCAGTACAGTGGGACAGGCAGCATCTGGGTGCTGTTAACCCGCAGGAGCCCTGTGGGTTAACAGCGGTTTAGTTCAAATACAGCGGGCAGAGAGTTGCATAAAAGTCTGTCTCTTTCATGGTGGGCTGAGCTGGAAGGACGCAGGCGCTTTGTGTCCCTGATGTAGCCACTAAAGGCGGGCCGGCGAGGGATTAGCGCGGCAGGCAAGCATGGACCCGAGATAGGCCATGATGTATGTAACTATGTAATCTCCGTAGCCTTTCCCCATGACTGTAAAACCTCTAAGACATAAGGAACTGCTGAGTTACAAAAGGCTTTGTGAAAAATACAAACTTGTTGAACAAATAATGGTAAAATATTCAGGATGATTCCAGATTTTCATGCTTTGAGAGTCTTCTTGTAAACCGTATTCTACATTATCAAACATAAAGAGCAAAGGAGAGTGAAGAAGTCACAGTCCTCCCAACTTGTCCTTGAATCATACTCTTTATTTAGCAAGCCACGAGAGGATTTAGCACATGGCCTTCTCATTCGTAAACCGTCAACCTTCTTGTCTCGACTAGTTGCAGCCAGTCCTAAGCAAACACGGCATGTCTGCGAAATTGTAACTCAAGACAACAGAACGCTCGGCTGCAGTTTCAGCTGCTGTTGAGCAGCTGTGAGGGTTTTAGCATGTGCGGTTGCTTTTCAGTCTTGTGAGGTTTTCAGAGGCAGCCTTGCAAGAAAAAAAAAATCTAACAAAATTATCCTTTATTTGTTGCATATAAGGTCATTGCAAAAGGGCACGAGAAGCTGCCAACTTTCCTCTTGGCCTCTGTCGTACACCCAGTCTACCTTGTAGTGAACACAGAGGAGTATGCCACAGGGAGGGGAGGCCCTACACAGGAACTCAATAATAACTTTCAGCAGTCTAGCCAGGAGGCTGGAAGCCCAGACTGCGGCTGTTCCCTCCTGTCCTCCTTCCTCCCTCCGCATAGCCCCACGCTCCTCCCTTCACCCCCCTCCTCCTCCTCCTGCTGGACTGTGTCTGCTCCACAGGACTGATGCATTCTGCAGACAGGCCAGTGCTCTTAAAGAGACACAGGCTACATTTTTATCCCCTGAATCACTGCAGTGGATGAAATGACTAAAGCAAGAGTCCCTCATTTCCAGCCTTCCAATCAAGGGTCAGAGCTTTATTTCACCTCTTTGCTCGAGGCGCAAGACACTAACAAGATGCAAAATGTGAGCAAATGAATGAAGCAAAGTATGTTGAGAGGCTCTCCGTGAATATGAGGTTGGATTCTTTCACGGTGACTACCTTTGAAGGTGCCTTTGATTCTTACTTCAAACTTTTACAAGTGCAATTGGCGCTCTTGACAGTGAAAGAATATTTAATATCATTGTCATGGTAATTTTCAAAGACCCTTCAATAAATCTAGTAATGTGGACTTTGGAATGATGGTGATTCCACTGAGTAGGCTGGGATATAAATTGCCCACATTGTCACGCCAGATTACACTGTGGTTGCATAGAAACGCCTGCAACAAACAACTATTATTAACAGTGAATAATCCGAGGATTAGGTTTTCACTTTCCTGATTAATCATAGATATAAGACTGATATCAAATGTCTTGTTTTGTTATGGCTATGGTTTATCATTTGACTAGGAAATGTTGGAACCAGCACAAACTGCTCCAGGAAATAGTCAGGATGATTACTATGAGTTAACCTGGTTAATTTAGCAAATATTCACTACTCCTAGTGAGGAAACAGCACTGCAGAGTTTACCTGTGTCACACCCCCTTTTCTAATGAGTAAAAACACCATACCTCGCACTTTTTCCTCCTGTTTTATGTCTTGAACAGAGCACAGAGCCAGAACTAAACACAGTCACAGTGAGCACCCACACCACGCCAAGAAAACAATTAAAATTTTAATAGAGCAGAGTGATACACGAAACCTACAAGAGCGTGCGTGCCAAACACACTCTTATTCTCTTGCTGTCAGGACTTCTTTTCTGTGCTTAAGACTGTGTGAAGAGACAGGCGCTGAAAATGAAACCTCACACTGGCGAGAGAAAGAGGTCAATACAACTCATCTAGATAGATTCACTTCTTTACTGCCTTTGGGAAAATTGTGTTTGGGTTTCACAAAGCATATCTACACACAACAGCAAAGACAAGACGTAATAAATGTAAATGAATAAATAAATGATTCATCTCAGGAATCAATCAGATTGTGGCTTTCCTGTAGCCAAACCTCTGTAACCTTGACTTAAAATGATTATTTAAATGTGTCTCCCTAGTTCTTTTCTAACTGGAGAATGGTTTAACTACAGGCTTTATGATTTTGTTATAGACAAAGAAAAGGCTGTATGTACATGAGTGTTTTCTTTTTTTTTTTTTTAAATATCAAAATCATCATGAACCAGCCTGACTCTGGAAGCCATGGAAAGGGATGAGCAATGTTATAGCAACAAGTGACCATAAAATATGGATGAAAATTTGTCAACTTGTGGCGATGACAGGTGAGATCACTACCAACAAGTATCGAATTATTCTAATTTTAACTCTTAAGCGGATACAACTAAGTCGACAATTGATGGGGGGGAAGGATACTGTGGACTGGCATACCCATATTTAGGGTCGGAAATATCCAAGAAGGTTACTATGGCAACCAGTTTGGCATAGTGGCATGGCAAAGTTTGTTTTCCAGTGCAACCGTCATGGCGGAGAACGAGGAGCCAATCGCCATATAAATGTGGGTGGAGCTTAAGATAAACGTTTCATAAACCTTTTAGAATGCTTTTATTTGATTGTGTTACACTTAATAATGTCTCTTTTACTAAATAAACACACTGATTTCCTAAGTTTCGTGTTCAAAGATATTTTCTAAATATCACAAAGGTGCTAGAGGGTTCACATATCAGTTGCAGCATAACAACAAATACAATCTCAAAATGATATCAGTGTATCGGTGCTAGAGTCAACAAAGCCTCTGCAGAGATAACGCTGGTCTGGGAAACCAATAAGGCTCAGCCTCTACCTTTAGATGGACTAAAAAGCTGCAATTCAGGCTTTTGAAACACTGGAAAGAAATCACATTGGGAAACAAAACTGATTCTAACAGGATCTCTCCAAAATCTCCATGAGAATTAAATTACAGCGTCACGTTTTAACAACGTTAGATGTGCAAAAAAAAAAGAAAAAAAAAGAAAAAAAAACTTAAAGCTTTCAATGGACAGAAAGACACTTCCTGGACTGGCTCTGTTAGATCTGTACTTCAACAAAACAACTTAATATTTGTAATTTTGTTGCGTGCAGGACACTTTGAGAGAGTGACGCATACCCAAACAACACCGAGTCATTGAATCATCAGTGTTTACGCGGCCACATAATTCTGCACCATCTGTAGGGCTCAGGTCTGATCGTCTGCGCGACATTGCTGACATACTCGCTGCACTACAGTCCACTGAAACATTTTTAAAACACAGAAAGCTCATGAATCAACACCAGTTTCTTGTTCAGAACGCATCTTGACGCACAGCAGCGGTAAGTGTTTCACGGGGATCTTCTCTCTTTTACCGTCAAACTCTAAACTGGTAGCGACCTCCTTCACCTTACAAGGCAGATGCAAGATCCAAAAAAACAAAACAAAAACAAAGTAAAACAAAACAAAACAAAACAAAAAAAAACAAGGCAATGAACTTCTGACCTGTCATTCAGACGGCAGAGGAAGCTTGGGGGCAACCAGAGTCCACCATCCACTCCGTCTCTCCTCCCCTCTGTGTTTCACCCTACCATCTCATAAAGCCCCAGTAAAAACCTCCTGCTCCCCCTTTTATGGCTGCCAGATGGTGGGGAGGCCTCCTCGTCTCTGGACTTGCCTCACTAGTCTAGTAAAACCAGTTGACCTCAGTAACATAAAAACAGCTATTTATGAAAAGGCTTGGAACAAAACACACAAACATCCTGCCACTGAAATAATTCAACGGCATCTCGTCTCCCAAAGAACCCTTTTACAAGATGAGAGTCGGATGTGTATGTATGTGTACCTACACAGTGGGATGGTGGTTAAGTCCAGATGTAACGACTACACCCAGGTAGTTTTTTTTTTTCTTTCTTTTCACTGTGTAAAGGGGTTTTTATTTGCATGCCTTGGGTGTGAGCGCAGGACTTTGGCAGCAACTAAAACTCTCCCTGAGAAACGAAGAGGCAAAACAAACAGAGCTGTCTGCATTCAGGACGAAGCTGAACCGCAGAACCACAGTCTGGCCCGCGGTTCACAACATTCTGTTCCAGCACTGACTTCACCTAAAACAAACACTCTCAAGACCCATCCACCTCAGCCAGAGGGAGAGGAATATGAGAGAAACGTTTAGATTTGAACGCCATTAACAGGCCCTCCACACACACTGCAGATGTGTTCACCAAATGCTGGGCAAACTCAAATCTTTTTCACTCACTTGTCACTTGTGTAGGAGTTGTGCCCTTTGACGGCATGCTCGGACTGACTCCAATGTTTGAGAGTGAGCAGAGTTGGGTGGGAAAATGGGTTAAAAGGCCACGGACTGCCTCGCTATAAAAGAGCAGCCAAATCAATGGCTTCCTTTTACCGCGAATCAATTAAAGTTATTATCTTCTCTTCCAATAACAACTGTCTTCCCCTTCTGCTCACCTCAGATGCCCCTTCTTTTTTTTTCTCCTTCCTTTATTTGTTCTGCCAGTTGGAATCTAGCATTTATGTCCTGCAATTCAACCTGACCTCTGGGCAACCCCTGGCATGGCTGCCTAAGCCATTAGGTTAGCTGTGTCTTCGGGTTATTAGTGTGATAAAAGTTTACTGTCCTTCCCGTGGCTGCTGTTTAACGCCTGTGAAGAACAAGACTGTGGGACTTTTCACACAGAAGAGTGGCTAGATGAGCATTTGGCCATGCGCAAATACATCTAAATGGAAAATATTTTATCCAAACAAGCAGATGAAAGAAAAGAAGGCAGTGTGCATCCAAGTCAGCGTGATGAATCAAAGTACAGCATCCCCTGAGTGTTGGGTTCGTGGAACTGTGTAGACAGGAGGGCTTAGGAGGGTGGTGGTTGTCGGTGCTATGTTTTCTCCCCGTGCTGCAGAAGCTGTGGGCAGCCAGACTAACTGCAAGCTCAGCACTTCCCTCTATATTCTCCAGTTTCAAGCCAAGAGAGAGAACAAAGGCAACGAGCTAAGCTGCTGCAGAGGTAATGAGGACAGAGGCATGCAGCACAGGAGCGTGTGCCCTCAATAACAAGGGCTGCTGCAGTCCATGGTGGAGTCCTGTTGGACAACAGGAACAAAAATCCATGCAGCTGCTCCGCACAGCCGCTTAGCCTGACTGTAGTCTAGCCACAGACAGCGGTAACTGTAGCCCACCCCTTTTTACACTGCAGCTCCATCTACCACAAAATGGAAACCACAGTGTGAATGGAATTTGCTTGGAGACACATTGAAATCCATGTAGCGTGGCAGTAAAACCTTAATTAAAACTGCTAAATCCACTGAGCTTCTTTAGCAGCACATTATCTCGGCGTGGCAACATTTTTTTCTAACTGTTAAGTGTAAATAGAACAACGGTTCCACAACAATGTGGTAAAAAAAAAAGAAAAAAAAGGTGGTTTGAAATAAATAGATGTGCATTGCAAAAGAGTGACAACATGAATCTGATAGCTACTAATGATGCACTGTGAAGACATCAACTAAAATGTGTCCCAAGGCTGAGCTGAGTTTTCACAAGCTCTTCTGTCAGAATGACAAACATGGCGAGCTGTGCTGTTTAATATTTTGGTGCAGTAGGGAATCGAGGAAATGCGCATGATTACTGAAGAAGACTCTCAACCAAACTTGAGGGCACACCTTTTTCCTGGATCGTGTGCTTTAGTCTTAACCCAACTTTCTGACTCACTCGTAGGAATCAATGATGCGATTAAGAAGGAAAAAAGTATGTGAAGGGAAGAATTTTACAGCAGAAACAAAATTTGGAGCGGAAGAGAAACCCCTACAGAGTTGTTTTGTTTTGTTTTTTGTTTTTTTTAGCATGCACTCACTCTTTGAGTCTAAACAATGCTTTGTTTCAAAGTGTCAAAAGTCTCACGAATAAACTGTTTAATCCTGTTCTTGAAGGTTGAACCTCATCTTACATCCAAACCAAATGTTACTGAACACATATATACGTCTTATGTGTTGAAAAAAGCCAGCTACAGTAATTAGGTTTTTATTAGCTTATTCTAAGTGGTAAATACAAGAATTCTAAGATTATTAACCCCAAATGTCTTTAATTTTAAAGGTGGAGGCATTCCATAGAGAGGCCATTTTGGCAGTTCTTGGCTGTAAAGCTGTGTCAGTGCCAGCCCCACCCCATTAAGGCCCAACCCATCATGTGTTTCCACTTTACCGACAGGGTGGAAATGACCTCAACGCAGTAAAAGATGACAGGGGTGCTAGCACTGTTCACCAGATGTGAGCAGAAAAAGGGAGAGAAAAAGGAGGAGGCGGAGAAAGGGGAGAGAAAAGAATTTACTGCAAAACCCCAAGGAGCCCTGTGATTGAGGGTTCAAGTCGAGCTCCAGAGGTTCCTGGTGTATCTCAGCGACACTCGGGGAGTGCATGCCCTCCTGCTTGAGACAGAGTCGCGCACACACACACACACACACACAAACACACATGTGGTTACACATGCACTCATACACATGTGCATCCCCAAAAAGCCCACTGTCATTCCACTGCACCTGCTCACAACACAAAAGCCACTTCCTCCCACTGTGTCCGGCGGAGTCCCTTTATCCTTTTTGGTACACGCTGCACTGCAACAAAGGCAAAGAAATCAGGGAGCTCTGGTGATGATAGGGAGACTAATCTCTTTGGAGGGACTCATTATAGTAGCAGCGTGTACAGTTCAGCGCCTGAAAGGGGGTGAATTAAATATGGACATGCAGAGATGGGTGCCTTTGTGAAGATGAGCACACCAACAATGCCCTGTTATTACCCCTAAAATACATTCAATACGGGACAGACTCGCCAACCAGACTACCTTACTTGCATCTGATTTAACACAATCAACCACAATCAACTTATCATCTTCATATTTTTTTTGCACCCTCTCAATGAGCATATTGAGGCGGTGTGGGCGTCCACTATCTTACTAAGGAAGCTTCAACATATGGACGGGCTGTAGATCAAACCTCCAATTAAAAGACGAACACCACTTGAGTCACTCCAGCAAATGAAGAGTTGATTATTTTTGCTGATAATTTGGAAATGTTCTTTTTTAAGTTGATGCATGTCTTACCTTTTTTCTTGACCATGCTTAAGACACAAGACTTATAATTGTACCCTCATTATAGGATAAAGGGTGGGCCTGCTCTATTTAAGGCTGTGGCTGTGAGTGTCTGCGTTTGTCGACTGGCTGTAAATAGAGCCAGAAGCTTGTCAACGCCATGAGCACAAGGGCTGACAGGCTGGCCTGCAAAGCAGCTGGTGGACCAATGACCGCGCGGGGCAATCGTGCAACTATGAAGCACCTGCATATGGGAGGGGGCTTTTAGCAGCTATTGCTCATCTCTACGCCTGTCCTTTTAAATATCAACCCTGCTGTACTGATACAGAAAGAGAGTAGAAAGCTGGGTGGGGCAGATGGCCACTCTTTAAACTCTTTAGCAGAATGCATTCATAGAGATATAGTAAAAATGGTGCACCTGATCAGATGATGCAGTGGCAAAAGGAGGGGGGGGGGCAGATCCTAGGGTGACAGTAATACTGAATAAATAACATTCCCAACTCACTGCAACAGAGTCTGCTAGGACAACTGTGCTGAATTCATTTGATATGGGTGTCTGCTGACAATGCTGCATCGTCCCGTCTCTGCGAGGAAGCGTGTTTCGCTGGACTGAAGAGCACGCAGGAGCAGGAGCTTTTCAAGACATAATAACTGTTCTGCTAATAACTCTGACCCCTGCAAAAACAAAAAAAAACAAAAAGAACGAAGGGAGAAAAATAAAACGTGTTCAGAACTGGTTAGTTCAGAGCTTTTTGGGCTCTCGGAGCAGATTTGGAGATGTAATGTTCATGTGGCACATCAGATGCAAAAGAGGATAGGCATCCATGATGGCACATCAGATGATTACACTCTTCTATCTATCTATCTGTGGATGATAACTTTTTATCTTTCTAAAGGGAGACAAGCAGCCCTGGAAGAGCACAGTGGTGTGTGGTGCTCTGTATGTAGGCCAGTCTGAATACAGACTCATCCAGCGTGTGCTCACTACAGTGGAGGTGGAGATCTAAGTATAATACAGTGTGAGGGGGAGTGCAGTAGGAGATCTCAGCAGAGGAGAGGAGGAGAGTCTGTGCCTCGCTGTGTGTGTGTCCTACAGGGTCGAGGAGGTGTCAAACTGCGGAGGTGAGTGGCAGCGGCGAGGCACAGGAGGTGTTAGTCAAGAAGGTCTCAGCAACGATGGAGAGGGCAGCTTAACAAGTGCTGACCTAGGAGAGAAGTGGTGCAGAGTGGGAAAGGAGAAGGAGGAAGGAAAGCAGGAAGGCAGCAGGAGGAGGAGGCTGTCGAGTAACAGTGTGGAGGTCACAATGAGAGAGGATGGGCAGTGAATGGAGGAGGGTGAGGTCTCTAACTGTAAGAGCTCTGTGCTTTGTGAGGTCTGTGCGTATGTGTGTGTGTGTGTGTTCTGGCACTCTTCTTTGAGCCCACCAGCCAGAGAGCATGAAGTTCTTATTTAGCACAGGAAGAGCAGCTCTGCTTAGCAACCACAGGCGCCCTCCAATCACAAGCCTACAGAGCAGACTGACTAAGGACGAGTCCTTTTTGAGTGTGTGGAGTCTGACAGAGGCCTAATAATGTTGTGGTCCAGACATGCCCACATGCAGAAAGATATACAAAACAGATCTGGAATTGAACTCCGAGCTTTTATGTCACCAGCACTCAAAAACAAAAGTGCATTCACGCCCCACTGTGCCTCCTCTGCCTCACCGCCTTCTAAACTCGGCAGCGAATTCAAAGTTAATCTAAACCATCCTAATCCTAAAATAAATTATGCATATCCCAAAGAGCAACGGAGTCGTGTAAATCCCTAAAACATTCCTTCGCTTTTCCCCACAGCAAAAGCACTGTGCCGCAACTTGGCACTGCACCAGTTGCAAGAGAACCCGATAGCAGCCTCCTGATTGTGATCTGCTAGCCATCAAAACAGGAGGCACGAACAAGTTTGGCCCAAATGCTGTCTGAACACTGAGCAGTCTGTTTGCTTTAGCTGCGTGAGCTAATCCTCCTGATAGCTTTGAAGGTGTTTGGTGGGCGGATTGTAGGCGAGAGCAGCATGTCGATTTGTCATATGGCACCAGCAGGGCCTACTTCTGCTCTGGCTAGAGCCCCGTTAGCACGTCTCCAATGTGGTATAACAGCTCTGTAGAGCTGCAAGCCACTAAAGAGAGAACATTTAAAGGGATGAATAGTAACCCCCCCCATTTGTGGGTCGTTTATCAAGCATTTTGAATTGGTATGTCCACTTGCATTGTTGGTTTGTCTGTATAATTTACCCTCTGTGGTATATCTAATACATGGTGTAATTAAAAAAATTCCAGACGGACCAACAATAAATTGTGAGGTTGCTTTAAGAATGAGAGAAAAAGACAGTCTGAGTCTTTCTGTGTTCCTGAAAAAGCTGTCTCAAAAAGATGATGGTTTTGATGTGCACCATAGTCTCTGCATTCCAGGAGTTATGTGGGATTATCAGAGTTTAAAGCCCCCCGACTGCAGCAGCTTAGTAGCTCAGCAAGCAGCAGATGCAGACTCCAGGATTTCCTGTCTATGCAGCAGATGGGCCTGACTCTTAATCACAGAGCTGGAAATCAGAAGGTGATCGAGGAGGAATTGATGATGATTGTGGAATAACACAAACCCAATACAGGCATCTGTTCTGCCACTAACAGCCCAACTGACTGGCTGTGTGACCGACCAACTGACTGACTTGTTGACTGCAGTCACAGCCAGAACTCATCTCCTCTCTCATCTCATCAACACTGATCAATCATCTCCCTGCTTCACTCCTTCAGTTATACAAGATGCCCTTCACACATACTGTGCTGTCTTTGAGGTTTAGACAAGATCAAAACATGATCCACATGACAGGATCAGAAAGAGAATTGGCACTTAAGTATATAAGTATATTTTACATCCCAGGATGTTTTAATTATTGGGCTTCCTTTTATTGCTTCAGGAACTTGCATGCACATATACACATGTATGCAAAAAAAAAACCAACTAAAAAAAAAACCCAAAACCCAACAAATATATATGTGTGTGTGTGTATATACATACATACATACATATATACACACATATACATACACACATACATACATATATATGTATATGTGTATATGTTCAAGATCAAGATTGTTAATATGTAAAATTAAGCAGAGATCTATATAGATCTCTGCTTA
>JBAMYA010000020.1:3767736-3782369 GCA_037176975.1 Arrhamphus sclerolepis
CCTTTGGGGAATGGGGCCCTCTGCCCCCCCCCCCCCCCCCCCCTGAAATATATCATTGACTTCATTCATCATAATGCAGATGCCCTCGGGTAACCCTAAGAGGGGGATGGGGGGGCTTTAGATGATGAGATAGATGCTCTGGGACATTGGGGCTAATGGCTTCATTTCACCTATTTTTGACATACATGAGGCTAGTGAGACTTTAGATGAGGTGTTTCTAGGTCCAAGAGCGGACCAACCAAGAATGGAAACTAGGAACTGTCAACTCTTGGGACAGATTCAGAAGAAGACAGTGGCGAGATGGAATAAGAAGGAAGTAAGAATGAAAGATGATACTGGGTCTCTCCTGAGGCTGTTAAAATAACCACAAATACAAACAAACAAATACCTGCAACATTCCTCAAAAAGACACTTATTAAGAAAAGCAAACCCGACAAACTTACTCTGCAGGATTTATTGGACAGTTTCCCCGTCAGATCATATTTTCCTTTTAACTCTTTGAGGAGTTGCTCCAGATGACTTTTCTCCTCTTTGTCGGTGTAGTCCGGGTTTAGGAGCACATAAACCCGCCAGTTGGCAGAGTCGAAGCCCCAGTGGACAGTCCGGTTTTCTAGTCTCTTGTGACTGTGGACCACAAACTTGTGAGGAGGGAACATGAGTCTGCAGTCCATGCACTGGATGCAGGCGGCGGCCGGAGCGGTGTACAGTTCCGGGATGAACAGGCCTTTACACCGGCCGAAACATTCATGGTACACTTTAAAGCTTTTCTCTGTTCGCTCCAACTCCAGGGAGCCCAACTCCTTGTTGCAGTGAGGGGGGTACGTACCACCGTAGATCAGAGCGTTGCAGAGGCGCTCAGCATCAGTCTGAGTGATCAGCCCACAGGACGGCGCCGAGAAAGGCAAAATGCCCACCACCTTGAGGATCTCCAGCTGGTCTGCCGTGCACCTGGAGCAGTAGATGTGCAGGTCGTCGCAAACCGAGTTGATCTGCTGGAGGGAGAAGTCCCTCAGCACGCTGTTGAGGATCTGCGGCAGACACAACCGCTTCTCCCCGCCGACCACGAAACAGGAGATGGGCTCTCGCTCCAGCACCGTCTCGCACCTCTCCGTGGAGCGGTCGGACGGGATGAAAAGTGGCCCGGACATCACCGGAGGGGTCTGAGTCGGCAGGGACAGCATTATCTCCGCAGATTTGCCATCTTTACCGAAGAGCGGGTCCTGGTGCCACCGAGCGGAGAAGGCTGCCGGCCCGCCGAGAGAGCGCATGGAACTCAGATGGAACTGCTTCAGAGTTTGCTGAAGTCCGGGATGTGGCTGAAAGCTCGTGCCTTCCATGTCGTCGTCGGTCGGAAGAGAGTGTTCAAAACTCGAAACGAAAGCAGGAACAGACTTATCGGGACGGGCGTCCTCAGCATCCGGCAACAAGCTCAGTAAGGCGCATTTCCATGTCTGCAGAGAAGCTTCCCAGCGCGTCCATTCAGAAAACCGAAAGCTGCTGAAATCATGGGGCAATTCCTGCGAACGGACGCAAATAAAGTCGTCAACTCGTAAACTCGTATTATCCAACGTACAATCACCGGGTAGCCCACTATGTTTCAGTGCTCCTGCGGTTTTACGCACTCCTAATGTGCGCCCGAAATAAGCTTGGTGTGCTCTGTCTGGCGTGCTCTCTGTCTGTCTCCCCACTCAGCCAGTGTGTGAGTCTCTTCCTCTCTCTCCCTCTCTCTGTTTGTTTGTGTCTGGTTCGGTCATTGAATCCCAGCCAGGAATGTGACTGACTCCCCGGGCTGGCTCTTCCCTCAGCCAGCTGTTCCTCCCTCCGCTACAGGGAAGCTGCACATTGACAAAAAAAAAAAAAAAAAATCCTTCTAAACTGAGGCGAGGGTGGAGCTCTGGAAAATGAAGTTGATAATGAAAATATAGCTGGACAGTGGACAATCATCGGAAAGTAAAAGCACAAACTCGCGAATTCAAATGTATAAGCACAGCAGATGTACTCTTGTGCAGTCTTGTTGCATAAACTGTTTTGAACATTCTTAAAATTCACTTGGACGCGAATGAAAGGAGAAATATGCGCTGCTAGAGCGCACACGAAGTGCTATAGTTTCACTTCACTGTGCTGCATTTTAAATACATATTTCAGATAGTTAATTTCCAGGGGAAACATGGGAGGCCTTGCCTTGGTATACCATTTGACTTAAGACTTCATAAAATATGATGTATTAACAAATTAACATAAAAATATTGCCAATATTAAGCCTGATATGATTTGCAATATAACACATTGGTATTTCCTGCACTGACTATGCTCTAGTTTGAGTAATTTTTTTTTCTTCGATTTTGACTGTGGATTTGCATTTGACATTTAACTCCCTTACATGAAACTACCTTTACAATAGGTACTACTTTGAGGTGAAAGTTTAAAAATTGAAGACTTTTCAAGTGAAAACGAAAAAGACTAATTCATATTTATTAATATCTGAGATTAATAATTTGTTTTCATAATATATTCAGATATGGGGCCAAACTGTCAATGGGACTCTGTTGTTCCTACATCAACTGCTTCATATATAAAAATATAGGCTACAGTGATATTCTAGTTACATATGATTATAACTACACTGCATGGCCCCCCAAAAATGAAACAAAAAAAAGTTATAAATATGTTTAAACTGGCAGCAAGTTGCTTAACCCTAACTGATGCAGTGAGAGCTTGTTATTTCTAAAAGGGAACATATTAGGAAGAAGCTTGAACATAACACAACCCTGTCACTGTTTCTGGCACTGAGTGTCTCTCTATTTATTTATTTATTTATTTTATTTACAACTATATATTAATGGTTTGTGCCATAATTTGGCAAAACGTTTTAAAGTCAGAGACATGCAGTTTGATCTTGCAGCAGAAGTGTTCTTGTACGCAAGTGTGAGTGACAGTGAATGTGTCCTTCTCGAGTCCTCTGACAGTCTGATCTACATATTTTATTAAAACCAGATTATGAATCCCTGATTCTGTCAGAAAGGATTAAAATCACCTATAGTGAAACATGAAAGAACAGGACAGACAAAGAGACTAAACAGCGGTGGTGTGGTGTGTGAAGTATGGTAATTCCTTCAGTTTTGTTGAGGTGTGTGTAAGTAAGTGTGTGGTAGATTGTGTAGCAACAAAATGACAGACATGCAAACATGATACAAACAGATATATACCAAGAGACGGTCAACAGAAGAAGAGAGGAGCATTCCTGTTCAGCAATACAATTAGTGTGTATGTCTGTGTGTGTGTGTGCATCCTAACAGATAAAAAAAATAGATTCATATTCCAAAATATATCTGTGCATACATTAGTGTATGTACAAATACTCATACCTTAGGATAAACATATGTCTGTGTACACACAAGTATGAACATTGACATGTGCACAGTACTCACCACTGCAAAGTCATATATACACATACAGATGTGTACAAATTAGGGTCACAAAAAATAAAATAAATTAAAAAAAAGTTTAAATCATTTTAAATAAAGACTGGCCAGTGACTATGACTACTATGGTGGTAACACAACAGATTAGTTGCAGGTGCAGTTCCAACTTGGTATTGTAATGTTTGTGAATTAATGGTAGAGGGTAGTAGCTCATGTCATGTGATGAGTCGTTCCGGTCTGAAGACCTAAATCAGAGCAGAATTATCCAGCTCTCCTGTCCTTTTCTGTCTTTAACTTCATATCATGCTGCATCTGCTGAGCCTCTGAAGTGCGGATCATAAAGATGTAATGCAGGCCCTGTTCAGACCTTGCATTAACATGAGTCCTGACAGAAAGAAACTGAATGACAAAGAACTTTCCTGTGGTCATTCACAAAATCAACAGTGTTATCATCTGAGCCAGTAATGCTGGTCTATTAAGTGGTCCCTGAATCCCTGAAAGGATGCTTTCATGAGTATGAGAGCGTAGACATGAGGTTCCCAGAACACCTCCAAATGCATCCTGAGCAGTCGGATCTCAATCCATCTTGGAATGTGTTCAAACTTTAGTCACATGTGATCACATTTCCAAAGGTGCATTTTAATGCCAGGTCTGAACCGGGCCACAGACTTTTAAAAGAACACTTCCTGGAAGAGGGGTGAAGTGGAGTAATACACCTCCTAAAATGGGCAGGTATAAACTGAGATGTAAATACATTGTTAATACGACTGCTTTTGTAAGAAAGAATGTCACAGATATTTCACTAAAATTTAAAAGATTTTTTTTTTTTCAATTTTAATGGACATGACATCTGTCATGTCAGAAAACACACCTGTGGTGGTTGAAAATATGCTACACAGTTTCAGGAGGGTAAAATTATGTCTTCATAAAGCAAACAAAGCAACTAAAATGTTTCAAACTAGATGAACAGCTGTCCATCATTACAACCTGAAAGAGCTGAATGATCACGATCACAGAAAGACTTGGCAAAATCTAATTTTAAAAATCAATAGTAGAAATCATAGTGATGTTTAATAGTGAAATCAAGAGCATTTCCACACATGATGCAAAAACAACTCAAGATATGTGGACCAAACAGTCTAGCCTCAAGAAAATCATTAATAGGTGAAGATAATGGGGGGAAAAAAGGGTTCAGCTTGCTCAGGTGTATGAAGACTGGAGTCTGGAGCAGTGGAAAAAGATTACGTGGTCTGAAAAGGTGAGATATATATCATGTTCCAGAGTGATCAATAAGAAGAACAAACAATGAAGTGAAGAGCCCATCAGCCTTAGCTCCGACCACGGAAGCTTGTGGGGGTGGTGGTCTGATCTGGGATTGCTTCAAGCGGTCAGGTCTATGTTCAACTACATTACATTTCTAAAAAATGAGGTCAGCTGACTACCTGAACATTCTGAGTCCTGTTATAAATTAAAAAAAAGTGCACAGGCTTATTCCTGGATGATAATACCAGGAGTCACTGGGCTCAGGTTGTTAAAAAGTGGTTCAGACCGAACCCCAATAAGAATCTTTGTCTTGGAAAAGACTTCACGCTGCGGTCCGACTCTCCCATCACCAGTACAAGATTCTGATGAAAACTTAACAGAAATAACATTGTATAGGCTCATCAACATAAAGCCAGGGTTAATAGATACTGTATTCCAACAGGAGGGACAACAAAATATTAGTTACATTTTTATCCAGTCTATGACTTACCATAACTACTATATCCACAACCACTGCTGCTATATTATTTGTGTCCCACTCCTGCAAACTTCCATTCACTTTATTTCTTATGTGTGTGTCCGCAAGTATGAACATTTGTTAGTTATGTCCATTGTAAAACTGTAGGAAACAGTTGAAGCCACTGAATTAAAAAAGGTTTGAAGACTTGATTACTCTCTATATAAAATATCCTCAAATCCAAGGAACTGTTGGAATTAAACATAAAGACATAGCATCTAGGTGGATAAAATAAGCATCATAAATAGCACTTTATCCTCTTGGTAGTTGTGACGAATATTTACCATTTTCAACATTCTGGCACAATAAACATTTCCCTTTATCAACACAAAAACATACATGAATCCAGAAATAAAGAAAATCCTTTGCTGCTGATCCATGTTCACAAAAGAAAAAAAAAAGTTAAAACAATGTTCACAAAGTTGTAACAGACGTTTATTTTACGTCCACAAATGTCTGAGTATTTCATCTTTTTAATCACTAGAGGGTGCTCTATTCAAATCAAATCATCTGAAACGCAATTAAAGACAGGTGCAAATTTGTTTTGATAAATGTGATAATAAGGTAGAGAAAAGAAAAATGTCAACAAGATTTTATTAATTAATCAAGTTAAAAGATAGCATCTGTCTTTTGCAAAATAGATACAGATCAATCAAACTTACAGCATGCAAATGAAAGGAGACAAAACCCCCTGAAAACTCAAGGATTATTTTTATTTCTGCATTCTGAAGGCACTGAGATGCTTTATTTATTTTGGTTCTGCCACATATTGCTTTAAGCAGATCCATTATTTTATTTTTATTTTTTTAGTGACCTCACATTTGGCAAATCACAATCAATAAATATAACTCTCATTTTGCAGCAACAACAGAATCTCATCAGATCTCAAATGAAATGGAAAAAACATTTATTCACCACTGCTTTACAAATATTACAGCATAGCTATATTTAATCAAACATTCAAACAATTGTAAAAGTTCAATGAAGCATGTTTAGTTAACAGTATAATCACAGCTAACTCATTTTTTTCCCTCTTTTTAGGTTTTTATTTAAAAACAACATTTTCTTCCATTAATATCAGTGTCAATTAGAAAATCTGAGACATTTAAGACAATGGGTTTAAAAACATACAAAAAAAAAAAAAAAATTCACGTGAACAAAAAAGCTAATAATACTCTAAGCCTCATCGGTTTTATTTCAAATACAAATAAATGTTTTCACATTTGATACTCCTTTTGACTTAAACCTACAGATTATTAGCTTTTGATTTTTTTTTCCTTTACAACATTAGGTATATACATCATGATTGGGTATTACATAAAAATGAAAGTTTGTCCTATTTTTGACACTAGATATGACATGATATCTTAAAAAAAACAACAAAAAGACAACCAGAAAACTCACCTCCTAAAGCCAATCTGTTCACACAGACCCAGTGATGCATCATGTGAGAATAAATATACCAATCACAGACTTCAGAGATGAAGAACAGGAGATCCAGTTGAAGTGTTCTCATTTCATGAATGCGCCTTCACAGCCTCCATCAGGTTAATCAGTATCGCTTTTTGAAAACAAGCTTTCAAATACCGTCAGTCTTTAAAAATCCTTTCCATACTTTCACAAATTTTTCATCAAATATGGATCTTAGGGGAGACTTGAGGATATGATTTTACCCTATTGGAATTCAGGCATCTTGTTTTCATACTGCGGAGGCGGAGTGATGGGTTCAATGGTCACTGGGTTCTGTGTGGGGGTGCGGATCTGTAGGCGGAAGTCCTTCAGGTGTAGTTTGTCTGACTTTATTCTCCTCACTCGGAGGGGCCGCAGCAAACGGCTGGCCCGACTGCTGCTGCGGGCGGGCAAGCTGGGGTTTGATGTGAGGCCATCAGACTCAGCAGCAGGTTGAACCGGAGAGGGTTCGTTTTCATTAGGAGGGGTGTCCTCGGGGGAGCCGTTCCCAGGTTCCGTTCCCTCATTTTCTACGGCGGCTATGATGTCCTCGTAGGACGGCAGCTGTGAGGTGTTCCGCTGGAGGTTGCTCTGGCGGACGGGGTAGTCAGTACTGCCAACAACCTCCTCGTAGCTCGGCACGTTGTATGCAGCTGGGTCTGCAGCTCTGCAAAGAAATGCAAGATATGTCCATGAGTGAGAGAAGCGCCGGAAAGAAATCACACAACAAAACTCATTAAACATTTATACTTCCAGCAGGGACAATATCAGCATACAGTATCAATAACAAGATCAGAAATATCAACATAGGGATTACATGGATTAAAGAAAACAGGAAGCCCAGCAGAGATGAGGTCAGCAGCAATGTTTCTGTGGTTTCGTGTTAGATGCCTTTGGAGCAGGAAACGGTGCCACTACCAAAGTTGTGGAATTCATATGTTTGAAGCTGAAAGTTGACAGCATTCAAGAAAGTATGAGTGTAAAAGCTGAAATAAAAGCCATGACTCACGGATCAGCCTCCTGCGCTGCCACGTGGTCCATGAAGGGGACTCCAGTTGTCACTGGCTGGTTACTTCTGTTTTGGGATCTTCGCTTGCTCCTTATACCGAGACAAATAGACAAGAGCAACAATACAATCCCAACTCCGACTAGCACCAGTGCCACTGAGGAGGACTTTATGCGCTCTTCATCTGGGTTATTATTCCCAGACTCAGATCCTGTGGAGTTGTTTGAAACAGAGGAAGAGTCATCTCCGTCCCCAGGTATCACAGTCCACACTATCATGACAATACCCAGGGCGATGAGGCCCACTCCCAGGGCACACAGGGCATAGTGTGCACCTGAGCCTCTAGTCTCAGAGTTGGAGGATCTGTTGGGACGGTTGTTGCCACCGCATAAACTCTGACCGGAACACATCCCTGCAGGACAATCTGTCGCAGGAAAAAAAAGAAGGAAATACCTTAAGACCATAAAGAAAAAAAATCCTGCAATTTAACTTGCTCTGTATGATAGTAATTAGACAACGGAAGCAGATGTTGTCTTCTAAATCAAAATTGCTATGTTGTCAGCCTCTCCCCATTTGCAACAGTAAGGCTTAAATAAAAGTTTTAACATTATTGCAACAAATGGCTGACACTTAAATCTTTCTGTCCTGACTCAGTTCGTCTCACTGACTGCTATTGCAAATCAGTCGCGGATATTAGCAAACAAGAATGGCTTTGGAACTTCTACATTTTTGAGGAGTGAATGAGCAGGAGAAGATGTTGCAGTTGTAAGAAAACAAGTGCAGGGAAACGACAACTGTGATGGCTGGCCCGCACATGTCTCAGCATGAAAAACACGCGTGTGAGACACTTAAAGGAGGACTGGCACACTGACATTCCAACTAGCAATCTGCCACCTACTTACATAACTGTAATTTATACCAATATCATCCACTACTCAGCAATAGAGGAAGCAAAGAGTTATCCAGGAAAACATAAAGTAAATGAATCACAAAAAAGGATACAATAAAAGCATAAAAGAAAGAAGGATGCTTAATAAAAAAAAAGATAATAGAAGATTTGAAAGAGCAGTGGGAATCAGAAGGATTCTAATAAATCTGATAAATGAGTGTAAGATGGGTCCGTAGAGCAGCATCCTATATTCTGAGGCTGCATCCTCCTGCAGTAGTCGCAGGTTCGACTCCCGGCCTGCGACCCTTTTGGTATGCGTCTTCACCTTTCTCTCTGTTCCTCCTTTCCTGGTCTCTCAAACCAAAGAGCCTCAGCTAAGAAAGCCAGTTGGTATGTAAAGAAACTCCTTTAAAGAACCTGTATTAATGATCAAAGTGGTTTAACTGGTTGAAGATGCACAATAAGAAAGCACTTTAACAAAAAGGGGCTGAATAGTCATGTTGTCAGGAAAAATAAATAAATTCTGAAGCAAATGACAAGTTACTATACTCGTACAACTACACAAAGCTGGCTAAGTTTATTTGTATAGCACACTTAAGCAACAAGACGGCTCAAAGAATAACAGAATAAAACAAAGATATACAGTAAATGCAAAGAAAATAGAAAAAAGAAAAAAGAAAACTGAAAACAATACAGTAAAAGGTATGAATGAATAAAATGGTTAAAAAAAAAAAATCAAAGCTGCTTCTACCATGTTTGGTTCTGATTCTTGTGACACAGAGTAGACCTGAACCAGAAGACATGAGTGGTCTGGAGGGTTGTTATGGTAACACGTCTGGTGTATTTTGCCATAAACCATTCAGTGCTTTATAGATGTATGTTGAAGTCTATTTAAATACGGGGAGCCCGTGTAAAGACCTCAGAGGTGATGTGATCTACTTTCTTAGTTTTAGTGAGGACTCAAGCTGCAGCGTTCTGGACCAGCTCTAGTAGTCTGATTTACTTTTAAAAAAGTGAAGATGCTGTTTTATAAAGCAGCTGAATGAGCCTCAAAACATCTGGAATAAAGTCAGTGTGGAGTGGTGTAACAAAAATAAATAAATTAAAATTCACACAGTGATAAAAACCAGGTCTATACTGGGGTCAAGCAGGACAAACTCTTAAGAAGTAAGGGTAAATCTTTTACAGGAATTCAATACTTTAAAAACCAAAAAACAAACTTGATTGATTCCTTGTGGTTTAATCTGAATCTCATTACAATAAAAGCAATGCCAATCACTCTTTTCTTGTTTAAAATAATTTTCCACTTTAACTAAATTCAGCCATGGCTTTCATGTTTCTTGCACCAAAGGTTGTAGGTGATTCAAGGTAACTGCATAACATTAACATGTTATTTCATCTTTAGAAGCTCAGCTAAAACTGCATAAAAAGAATCTTCATTAACTGCAGTTCAAAAGCTTTTTAAAAAAAATTTAAATCTGCAATTTTGAAATCATTGAAAAATATTATCATCAGCATCATCATTGAGAAATTAAAGATAAACTTTTCCTGTATAACAGATCTTATCTGCTTTTGTGTTGGTTTATCTTATGTTTTTTGTTCCATAATAATCTTATTTTGCTTTTGATGATGTTCAATTCCTAAGGTCCTTCATAAGTGGTCTGACCAGGTAAACACGACATTTGTCTCTTCTATTGCATGTGTTTTCTCATTTTTATTGTGAAATTAGAGAAGCCATTACAAACTTCCCCAGAAGTAATACCATTACCATAAAAAATATTGTCTACATTACAACAGCATAGGGAGGCTGATGTGAAGCCTGAAGGGAGGTGAGTGTTTTACTGTTTTGATGAATGCATTTTTAATCAGAGACAAAGAGTAATTCATTAAATTCCTGGAACTAAGAGTTTGAAACCATGTACTATGCTATTGGTGTGTACTGCAGTTTCCTAAAAATGGCTGGAAGGTGAAGCCTAGCACCCACATCCATTCACTTAATGAATATTTTCTCTCATATCCTACTTTATGTGACTTTATGCAGTGACTCACACAGGACTGCCCAAGAGTCACTCTTCAAAACAACCCAAAAGGCTGCTGAATTGCTAAAAACACCATGGATGAACAAGTTTTACTGGAAAACTGACACGCATTCACCAGCATTCATACTCAGCTGCACACCATTTTGGTGCATCTTTGTTGATACTAGTCTGGTTGTCATTCTGTTCATGTCACATGCCTGGTTTCTCTGGTGGATTGTATGCCTATCCCAAAGTATCCAGATGCAGTTGGTACTGCCTCCTGGAACTCAAAGTTGAATCTGGAAGAACCAAACTGCTTCTTTGTATCGAAGATGAAAAAAAATTAGGATGGCTGTCCAGGCAATGGATATTGTGCTACTTCTAAGTCCAGTCTACCTCACATCCTCTATTCAAAAATAATGACAACAAGTGTAGCAGTATGTAGCACATGCTATGTACTGCTTTGTATGAGTAGTTGGTGTAATCCCATTTAGCATGCAGATATTCATGTGGTCTAGATAACATGTGAGAAACAATTTAATGTACTGAGAATAAAGCCAAAACAGATTTTAAATATAATTTCTTACAAAAACACTTAATAAAATCAAATGCAACACTATCAAGAACAGGTTATCTTCCAGTGTCTCCATATTGTGAAACATAACCTGCAGAACCCAAAATAAAGTTTTCAGAGAGGTACGGAAGGCTGCAACACAGCAAGAACTGAATAACTTCACAAAAAGCTGAAGTCAGAGCGACTCTTCATGGACAAAGTTCATGTCACTTCAAGTCTGGCTCCAGTCAGGTGGAGGTGAGCAGGACCTTCATGGGTTGAAAATCAACTCCCAAGCCTGCTGTCACTTACAGGAAGATGTATTTTTCAGCAGCCATGCTGGAAAAAGTCTGCAGCATTCAACCTGATCAGAATCTTAACGCATGACAGTGTCACATAAAGTGCATCATAAAATCCACCAGTATGTTCTCAAATAGGGAAAAACCAGCCTATTGAAAACATGACATTTTCTGCAGAAGACAAACACCAAAATTCATGTTTCCTTCCAAAACAATAGTATTTGAACTGACTGAGAGGATTGTATTTGCTCAACAATTAATTTAATCCTGAGCTAATCACGTTACCCGAGGAATAAGTGAATGGTGTTTCAAATAAATATTGTCAATGCCACTATCTCATTAATTCATGGTGGGCTGAGTTAACTCAGTAATGAGGCTGCTGGATGTAATAATGATTCATGTAATACACATTTTAAGAGTATACCCTGAGATGGGATATTGCACAGGTTTCTTTTCTTTTCCTTTTTGAATGAACACAAAAAGCTTAATGAATGTTTTGTGATTTTTAATAATTAACCATCTCACTCTGGCAATTAGTGCTCATTCACACATGACGTGAGCAAATCCCATACATGATTTTGATGCAGTGGCTGAAACAGAAGATAACAGCACACAGCATCTTCAATCTGTCACTTCTTCTCCTTCACTTTCACATTTTAACTAAAAGCCAGTTCAGGCTGCGTGCATAGGTGTGTCTTGTTCGCCATCTGCACATTTGCAGCATTTAAAGTTGCCTATCTAGTAGTATAGATTGTCCTAATAACCGCTTTAAAAATAAAACAAAAATCAGTAACATTAAAGTTGCAGAAAACTGGTTAAAACAACTGCAATACTTGGCGTCCTTCAATCATCGTGCCACCAGTGCAGGTAGATTGTGTAAAGCAGGAAGAGTCTTCAGAAGGTGTACCTGTCCCATTAAACCAGTCCGCCACCAGTATCTCACTGGATCCGCTCACAGTTGAGATTGAACATCTCACAACCGCGCAGGTAAACCTTCAAACCGCATTTACGTGCCCTTCTAAATCTGATCATAGTTTTTTCATAGTCAAATGAATCCGGTGAAGGCCTTACCTTTCCACCGCTCAGTGCCCAAGGACTTCCCTCTTCATCGGTGAGTTACCTGAATCAAGCAGGTGTTGTCAGGAAGATCAGAGGGGGAGGAGTAGGAAAACCCTACCCCTTCTGTCTATTTAAAAAACAAAACAAAACAAAACAAAAAAATATTTTAAATCCAAAATCACAGGCAAATTTATTCCCACAATGCGTCCCGCAGGAGATAAAAGTGAAGGTAACAGGAACTTTGAACAGATTCCAGCCCAGTGAAACCTCCCTCCTGCTGGGTGTAAAGTGTGAGCCTTCTTCCTCTTGGTCCTAGTGCTGCTCAGATAAACTTCCCCAGAGAATCAATTTGTGGGAAAAGAACACAAATTACTGAAGTGGGAAAAAAAAGAAGAAAAAGAAAGATAATTTATATCGATGGAAATATTGTGGCAAAGATTTAAGCAGTTGTGGTAAATTTAATTGTAATATAGCCTATTAAAAATTATTTTAAAAATAGTTAAGAATCTACGGAATTAAAGAAACATTTAATATATATATAGATAATACATACACGCTTTGTGTGTCTGTGTGTGTGTGTGTGTGTGTATGTATATGTGGTGCGGTGCGGGTGGGAGTTTTTATGTATGAATGTATTATAATGTAAATGTTTTATTACTTGTATGTATAATTTGGACCCTGAGCCTGTGAATAAAGTTTATATATATAAAACATGTATGAGTTATGAGCTAACAATAACATACAGTTATGGTACATATGCCAGTTATGTTTAATCGGCCTGACAGCAGTGACGCAGTGAACAGCAGCAACAGAACTGCTGCAGGTATCCAAACGTTAATCCAGCGTGTTTCTGGGTTCAGAGGCTGCTCGGATTGAAACTTCTAACACGTAATTCCCTAGAATCCAACTTCCGAGTACAAACAAAAACTGTTTGGTCTAAGATGTTAAACATCTCATAAATGGAAACAAAATAATCTAATAAAATACATAATAAAATCTTAAACATAAATCTCTGAATTGAATTCCTTTATTATGACAACATTGTGTGATGACAAAATCAGTCCCACTCAGTCCAGCGCACTGAATAAATAAAGATAATGAATGATACAGTTTTGAACCACAGCTGTTATTCTGTATGTCTGAAGGCTTTAACGCCCAGAGGAGGAGCTGAAAACGGTTTTACTGAACAGAAGCACAAAGGTTCCCTTCCTTCAAAATAAAACTGGGCTCTGCAGCAGATGACCAGGGCTGATGGTCAGTGCGCCCTCTGCAGGTCAACTTTGGTACCTGCAACCTGGAGACTCACTGAGCTGCCAGCGCCCCCTGCAGGCTGGATGAGGCTTTACAAACACAATGAGGATGAGGATGAGGATGGTTTCTGGTTAAAGGGCTTTTAAAAAGAATCCTGGTTAAAGTGTCAGGACATTTTCCTGCAATATTTGTGAAACATATATTTCAGTAACAAATTCTGTAAAATAAGAAATAATAAATAGAAAACAAAATAACAACAACAACAATAATAACAATGATTCTAAAACCAAAGTTGGGGTCCACAGAAGTAAAGAACGTCGACTGAAAAGATAATTTTAAAACTGTTTGGTCATCAAAAGTCCAGGATTAACAACAGAGGTTCCAGTCTCAGACGTTTGTCCCTCTAAAACCCTAAACGAGTCTTGAACCTCTCTAACTATATAAATTGAATAAATTAAAACTCCACAGAAAATAAGTAAATCCAAAACACCTAAAAAAGGAGAATAAGTAAAAAAAAAAGACAAAATTGTGGTTCACTGAATGTTTGATCTCTCCCGTCCAAGTGTCAGTAAATGATTTGATGTGATGATTGACGCGTCAGCAGGATGATCGTGTGAGCATCAGTTTCTGCATGAATTTATCACTTATACAGTTTTTTTCTGTTGGCTCAAGCACTCTTTTAGTAATTATTGGCTATTTTTGCAAAACTCCTCACACAAATAAGGAAACCTTTCAAAAAATTGGCAAAACATGCCAGTAATTGTGCCAGTTCTCCCACTTAAAAATTTGAGAGGTCTCTAATTTTCATCATAGGTATACCTGTACGTACATTACCTGTATTAATGGCACCTGTTTGAACCGGTTACCAGTATAAAAGACACCTGTCCACAACCTCAAACAGTCCCAC
>JBAMYA010000020.1:3799629-3825743 GCA_037176975.1 Arrhamphus sclerolepis
TAACGTGTCAACACATAGTAATAACCTCATATATGTGTGTGTGTAGATATATATATATATATATATATATATATACACACACACACATATATTTATATATATATATATACATATATGTATATATATGTATGTATATATATACACAAATATATTTATATGCATGTAAACATATGTACATATGCATACATGTACAACTATAAATATATATCTAATTTACAAACATACAATTTTAGTAATATGCTGTACATTTATGTGGATAGCAGTCTCTTTTTAGGGCTTTTACATATAAATCCAACCATTTCGCCGTCCAGACAAACCCTCAAACAAAACAGTTATCACACAGAGTTAAAGCAATGTGGACATCCACTCAAAATTAACTCTCACACACTCACACACCCAGCTTCACCAGTCGGCATCTTCCTCTATGTAATAATCAGGGGTGGCTGTACCATCAAATAAGCCGGGGTCCAGTGACTTGCGTTGCTTTCCCCGAGTGAACACCCGTGAAAGGGATCCCAGAGTCATCTTTTCCTTCTTCTTCTTACGCTTCTGTTCCTCCAGGTCTTCCATAGACTGAGCAGACAGAAACGGGGAGCATGGTTTAGTCAGCTGCGCTAAAGCTACAATGCAGTTCCACATTTTATGAGAAATTATTGTTATTATTATCATTATTATTCTTATTGGCTTTATTGTCCCAAGTTACATGAGAAGATTGATGCTCTTGAGTCTACAGCATAAAGAAGAAGCTGCTGTCAGAAGCTGGTTAAGTTCACTTTGGCATAAACAAGCAGCATCAGCTGGCATTGGCTTTGCCTTAAGATGACAAGATGTACTTCAAAGAAAATGTGATTTCATGTGGTGTTATGAGCTAATGTTGCTTGGCTGGGTGCTGTTGCTATTTTTAAAATCGCTACGAAACATTTTCTCGAGGAAACATTTAGCTGTTTTCAGGAAGACTATTCCACTTTTGCTATATGACTGTTCAGCAGAACAAACAAATGAAAAAAATGGCATCAAGTTCTGCTTGAAAGATTTTATTACTTTTATTGCCTTTCAACAGAGTAAACCAGCTGTTTCCTGTCTCCATGTTTAACTACACAAACCAGCTGTCTGTTGATGGTTTGAAAGCTTCATGTGACCCTTTTTTTTTTTTTCAAGAAAATGTGAAGCAGAAATTAATGCAATGATTTGTAAATGATTAAAGATCTGTATATTCCCATGGACATCACTTTTTCCAGAGTGTTTTCTCCCTGAAGATGCTTTGTAGCCACCTTCAGATTCTGTTTGTTTTCTGGGCCTTTCTGTCTTTACTGCTGCCCTTGTAAATGAAAAACAAGCCCTGCTGGGTTGAGATCAGGTGACAGACCTGTCCATTGAAGAATATTCTCTCTTTTTTTGCATACTTGAATAGTACTTTTTAAAGTAGTGTAGAGAGATCATAGCTATGCGGATCTGAGTCAGCACAGAAACTCAACAACAGTACGCAGTTTTGCACCGTTTTATTTAGGAGAGCTGTAGCTATCCTGGACCCTGGATCCAGCATGCTACTGCTAAAATACAGGGGCATTGAATGGCACACACAACACAGAGAGGTGTGCCAATCTGTCCCTCCCTGGTGCTGTTTCCTGAGCCACTGTGTCATCTCTCCTCTGCAGCTGAGCAGACCCACACCCTGCCACCACAAGTATGTTTAGCATGATTATCCAACCGTACTATAACTGAATTCTATCAGTTTTGTAGCATCTGGATGAATGTGAGCAGAGGAAATAGTCCTGCACACTTCAGAATTCATCATGTCAGCAGTCACATTATCGACAGACACCAGTGAGCCTGCTCCTTTGTCAGCTGCACATTTTCATGACATAAGACTGCCTCCAGCATGTTTCACACATGATGTAGCATGTTTTAGATTCTGAGCTGTTCCTTTCCTTCAGCTTAATGGTGACCTCCTCAATTTGTATGTCTTGGATTTCCTAATTGTATCTGCAATCAAACAGCTGCCAAATACCAACTCAGTACCTGAAATTAATGACAAGACCTTTTATCTGCATTTGTTTTGAAGTAACAGGAGAATGAACAGCACCTGGCCAGTTAAAGGTATGAGGACAGATTTTTGAGTTTTCAACTCACCTGAATGGCAGCATATGTTGCACCAAAACCCTGCACATTTACCATTTACTGCATGTTTACAGATGTGCAATCATACACACCTATATGACCATACTTAGGGGCTTTTGAACATAGTAATACAGTATGATAAATCATAGCCAGAGGGTCTCATATCTGTTTGCTGTAATGGTGCCTCTTGGTATTGCAACGGCTTAAACTTTACAGCCTCATCTATGCAGTGTTGAGACTAAAGGTTTTGTAATTTTGATTGTGGAAAATGGTAGTCATATATTGCTGAACTTTTTAGGAAATAAGATTGGTAGTAAAATAAAAAAAAAAAAACAACAGCTTATTAATCTCCTCATGGAAGTTGGCTAGAAAGCAAATTGAGTATATCAATAACTTCATGATTTCAAAATATTGTTTAGTAACAAAAGCCACCAGTGCTGAGCAGGCAGGACCCATCAGACTAACAGGACAAAGAAATGCACACAAACCCAAGAAGACAAGGGGAAGGGAGGCACTGACAGAAGATTGTGGAGATGTGATTACTTGGTCGAGGGGGCCAGGCAGCTCTTACATTGCAGAGAGAGTGGGTCCTGTGACGAGGTGAGTTGATGTCACTGGGTGTGGATGAGCGATCGCCATCAGCCGCGGAGGCATCAGAGATCACAGAGGGCTGACGAGAGTGGCAGGGACTGATCCTGACCACAGCTGAACATACACAGACATATTCACGTGCATTAAAAAACCCCCACAGTTAGTACAAGAAACCTCCAGGAAACCCTCTGTTAGTATGCCGAGTCTGTAAAAGCAACACCAAGCAACACGGAGCCCCCGTGGTCGAGGGAACGAAAAAGCCTACCCTGTCTGTCTGTGGCGTGTCCGTGGTAGAGGGTCTGTTGGCTCTGGCGGATGGCAGCCGTGAGGGGCAGGTCGGCCTGCATCACCCACTCCTGACTGCCATTGACCACAGGCTCTGTCGGCATGACCAGTGAGTGCCGTTTTGGTACGTCTTTTGTCAGAGTGGCCAGAGACTGCTTTGCCTGAGAAACAGGCACACAGACCAATCCCAAACTCAGCATAAGTGGACATTAAATAAATACATTCACAACCATGAACCTTGTATGCCAGCTCAGTTTCTTATATGACAACAAACGTCGAGATATGCTATGAAGATGTAAAAAATATTAAAACAGAATGTGATTGCAAGAAAGACAGCGAACATGGTATGTGTCTGAATCCATATGAGTGTACAGTCCACACCTTGTTTGCATTAACACACAAACAGACACGCACGCTAAAGCAAAGCTGTGACTGTGTCCATGTGCATGTTCACTCACCATGGTGAGTTCAGCCTCCAGCTCTTTAATCCGGTTCTCCTTCATGTCCATCTGAGAACGCAGGACGTTAGCCTGCTCTGTGGCTTCTTTGGTCTGCCTCCTCAGGTCCCACTTCTCCCTCTCTAACATGTCCTTCTCCTTCGCCAGGACTTTCACTGCATCCTCGCTTTCCTGCAGAAACCACAGTCGGAAAGTGAACATCAAACTTACTTGGAGTGATCAGAGGAGCTCAAAATGTGGGACAAAAAGATATATGCACGTAATTCAAATCTGAAATGTTGTCTATGAAACAGGGATAGACATATGAGACAATGTATTATTTGTATACATTAAATAAATAAAGCACTTAAAATACATTATTGACAAGTAGTACACGACACATGCTTTAAATTCTAAGAAATTTGAGAATTTCAGGTTAATGTTCAAAAATATATCACTGCTGACACAACCTGAAGATTACCTGGTCATTTCACTGATAGCATAATCTCATCAGTTGATATTGACACCACTGAGGGCATGTCTGCAATCAGCTACTCAACATGGATCAGGCAGGCTGCAGTTACCTTTCTGTGCTGGTCGTAGTTGCGTATGAATTCTCGCAGCTGCTCCTCTCTGCTTTCCAGTGTTGTATACAGCTGCTGCATCTGACTCACTAAGTCAGATTTCTCCACTTTTAGACGCTTGCGGTCAGCTTTCATGGCTGTAACACAACAACAAAGACGTTCATACAAAACAATTTCAAGTTTACTGTCACAAATAACAAAATATTGTGAATGTACAATCTTTGTGTTAGAAGTAAAGACTTGTAATTGCAATAGAGAGCCTCTAGATGGCACTGTGCTGTCTGTTTATGAGGACAGCAGCAGAGGAGTCTCTGTCTTTCTTTTCTTTTTTTCACCTTTAGAGAAGAAATGGCCTGAGGAAAATGATGTAATTGCCACAGAACACAAGTAGTACAGTGACACTTCATTCACATTATAATATATTTTCAGTTGGCATGTGGAGACTTGTCCTCAGCTGGAATGATAAGATCTGGTTTCCGCCAGCAACACTCTCATGCTGAGACAACTCAATGAAAGATGCAACTGGTGGGGATCTTTGCAGAGAAAAACAGTAACAATTGTCTCCTGAGAGCCTGTACTCAGCAGACAGAGAGGCAACACTGGAACCTCTACTTTCCATAACTGTGCACCTGTGTCACTCCAGGCGCATTCCTCCTGCGAGTGATCACCATCCTCATTTTTTACAGAGTACTCAAACCTGTTTTACACCAGTTATGTGACAGTTGACGAGCCTGCAGTTACAACATGTGGAGAGAGAGTGTCATAAAACTAAACCGCAGCTACCATGCCAGATTTTTTTTTTTTTTTACAAAAAATTGTGTGTCAAACTTGATTTAGTTTAAGAACAATATGCAAATAATTCTTCTTCCTTTGAGCTGTTACTATTTCAAAGCTTCTTGGTCACAGGTGATAGGTGTTACTGAAAATGAGGTGATCTTGGCATCTGATCAACGGTGACACACGTTGGTAAGAATGAGTGATGTCTAAACATGTACACAAAGAGAGTTTTTCTAGTTCATTTTACTCGTCTGTTCAGTTATTGATTCATCCTTTTTTCTGTTGTACACACATCAGAAAAAATTGTGATGAACAAGAACAAGTATGGGTGTTGGTCCAATTGGAATGTAATGCTGACATTGTTACCTAATATTTACCTCGCGCTCAAAGCTCAGATATCCAGATGTTTTGACTTGAATAGCACATCTGAGCTTTTTTGACGTATACGTCTGCATTCTTGATAAGTTAAGAAGTAAAGAATATACAGCTTTGTGAATATAAATCCAGGAAGCTCATATGATTTTACTATTATTGAGAAATACACAAGGACTTATTCAGTGTTATAACTGATACATTTTGCTGCAAGAGTTCCATTTTGTTTTCACATCTGAAATGTGCACATTGTGTGCAATGTTGCACTTTTGAAATATTGTTCAGTTGCATTTGTTGTGTTTAGGAGACATGTAGTTGTAGGAAAAGAGCGGCTCTGGGGGTATTTGACTAGACGATACAACGCCTGCTCTGGCTTCTGACCTTGTAAGGCCTCCTTGGCGCGGTCCAGCTCCTGCTCCTTGTCACCCAGCTGCACACGGAGCTCAGACGCAGAGAGCACATTGGCAGAGCAGCCTCCCTGGGTCTCCTCCAGGTCCTTACTCAACATGTCCTTCATTTGCCTCAACAGGTGGACCTCCTCTTGAAGCTGGACCACCTCCTCACGCAGCAACACTGAGGGAGAGAAGAGGGTGGAGGATTTAGAGTATGATTGAGAGGAATGTAGCAGAGTAAGAAAATACGAAGAGAGGGAGGAAAATCAAGGACTCGAGAAGAGTTGAAAACTGCAAATGAAAACTGAGAAACTGATGGCGTTGAAATGTGCTTGGGGGTCAAGCTCAAGGTTTCTAAAGCACCTAGAGATGACTTGTCATAAATAGGTGCTATATAAAAAAATTGAATTGAACTGAATTGGAGGTAAAGAGGAAAATTATGCAGAAAATTAGCAAAAAGAAGGACATAATAAAACATGTTAACAAACCTGGACTTCATTCAAAACTGCCGCAGGTGTTTTCAGAAACTCAGCTGAAAGCTGAATAGCACACATAGAACTGGAACCAGCAAATGCAGTGGTTAAATGAGAAACACCGGTATGCTGTGACTTAACAAAATAGAAGCAACTCAAGGATAAACTTGGCTATTTGAAAAGTGTTTTCTGTATTCTCTGCAATTCCTCCCAACCCACAGGGGAAAATTGGCAAGCAAACGGGCATCAGGAAACTAATGAGAGTACACAGTGGACCGAAGAGTGATCTGATTGGCAAAACCCGGTCAGCATTCTTGCAAAGCCGGAGCACAGAAAACCTAAAAAGTCCAGTAAAGGAAACAAATTCCAGCGACAGTGTCATGATGATTTATATTGGCCACAAATAGGTGGAACGCCTGCTCCAGAAGAATGCACACTTTTCATAAAAGCAAACACAAAGGAAAAATGTAGTCAGCCAAAGCATTCAGTTATGGAAGAAAACCTAAAATCATGAATTTGCAAGTCTGGAAATTCTTAAAAGCGACTGAACATTTGTTCAATCAATAAAATAACATCTCAGAGCTAACAATATATGTTGAGATTGAAGGTCATAGTGATTTTCTTTAAATTTTTGTTTGTGCTTACATTGCATTTGTATTTTTGTGCCACATGATTTAATATCATTATATTATTAGCTTGGAACTGCAAATGTCAAACATAATTATCCAAGTAAAGAGGTGGACTGATCGATCATGAAACCACGCAGCTGAAGTTTTAGTACTGGCAGTACACTGTTCTTCTGAATATGCACATTCCTATATAATCCCATGTAAAAGTTTTAAAAAATTTAGTAGCAAGTGCAAATGTAAGGAAAGCTGCATGTCTGTGTGAGAAAAAAAAGAGAGACGGTTTCTGCAGGCTCGCATCCAGATGCTTTGGGGCTGCAGCAGCTCTGATAAGGGAGGAGGGGGGAGTCCATCAGTCTCTGTCAGAGAAGGACTGTGGAAACACACCAAGCAGCTCTGTGCTGCATGTGACAAAAAAAGTTAGTTCCCCAAAGTGAGCAATCTTTCATGTCCTCCTTGCAGCTCAGCAGCACTTATTCATCTGTTTACCAGCGGAGAAGACCAACTTCTGCTTTTGATCATGCAGGACAGACTTGGACATTCTTTAGACACTCTCCTGTCTTTAGCTTAATCCTTAAATTTTAGCAAGTTGTTCAAATCATCGGCAGCTCTGCTCATGTCTAGGAGCGTTGTTTTTTTTGTTGTTGTTGTTTTTTTTAAACTGAACCTTTAATGTTTATTTGAAGTGTATTCGACTATTTTTGCAGCCTAGAATCTGCATTTCTCTGTTCTGTATTTTATGACGTGTATGAAATCTAACTTGAGAGTATTTAGTTCTAAATGTGCATAACTTACAAAGGAATCACTAACATAATTCTCACAAAACACATTCACCATTAACTTTCAGAACCATCCTCTCTCTCTTTCTCTCAAAGGCTTGAATAGAAATGGTATGCTGACTGAAACCAAGGCAAAGAAAAACACAAATGCTAACCCACATGTGGCTAAATCACATGTTCGAAATGAGAGGGGACACGCAACAGCTGCTTGACTGACTGCAGGGTGGCTGACAGAGTTGAACAATAACAGTAGAAACTGGTTCAGTTGACTTAAACAACATTACATAAAAAAAAGAAAACTGTGGTGTGTTGAATGGTCTGAGCCTTAATTGACAGGACAGAATTTCTTTCTTTCTTTCTTTCTTTCTTTCTTTCTTTTTTTGATAATTTCCCATCTTTAGCTTAATCCTCAACTCTTAACGAGTTATTCAGATGGTGAAATAGCAGTATGTTATATAGTCTGAACATTGAGTGGAGAACACAGAGCCTGGACAAACTATTGATGTCCTTCCCTGCAAGAAGACCGAGCCACTCATCTTCCTGCCCTGCAGTGGTTCATTTACTGAAGTTCTCATTCAAGCATTCGCGGTGCACACATGAACGCACATGCACCTACAAGCACACACACTCACACACACCGACACACACACACTCACACAAAGTTGAGAGCTTATAGTGGCTTTAGGCTCACGATTAGACTGCAGAGAAAACAGAAATGCAGGAAAGGTGAAATGAGGGTCGTGAATGTATTGATTGACAGTCAAAGAGCTGAACTAGTCTCCTGTGAATAATTTGAAGGATTAAAGAGGACTTATTTATATACATGAATGATCAAAGGTGCCTCATGTGTACTGTGGTGGAATACTGAACTCAGGTGAGACAGTAATTTTAAAGTTCCTGCCCCTTTTGCAAAATGCCTTTCTTCTTCTTTTTCTTTTTTTTTAAGTTCAGAGTATATGGGGTACAACACAGAGTTTCAATGTATTGTGGAGCTGGGGCCTGAGCTGTTAACTTATCAGTGGAAGACCACCTACTTTGTCTGCTGATTCATGACCACCATAAGGTTTGAACCTCCATTTATAAATGATTATGATTTTTTTAAATGAACATAAAAGCACAAAAAAATGCTTAACATGAAATTAAGCTGAATTGTTTGATTATTTTCAAAACTGGCTGCTTATCATAACTACGAATTCTCTCTTTCATCATAAAGAGCACCAGTTTTATGTGAATGACATTTGAAAGCAAAACCTTGAAAATACCACGAGGCAAAGGGCACCGAATACGTCTGCAGTAATAGGAGCCAGCTGCTCTTCTCTAAGGAATTCTGATGTGCATAGCTGATGCTTTTCCACCTCAGCCTCCCTGAAAGTTCAAAATGTGTGTAATTTTAGTTGGTACAGTGTCTCCACTCAGCTATTTCTGTTCAAGGAAAATCCAGAGGTGATGAGGCTGCCTGTTTCTGCCCTATACTGTAATCACAGGTACAGTTACATTTAGGGTTAGGTTAGGATAGGATAGTCAAGGTAATAAAAGTTAGGGTTAGGCTAAGGTAACAAGGTCATCCAGCATCTGCTATATGTGCTGTTCTGTGATTTAACACACATTCATTTAAATACATATTTGTGTTTATAAAAGCCGATATAAAAACAGAACAGGAGAGCTGCTCAGTCTGGTCAAACAGCTTTAATTTCCATTAAGCAAGCATGAAGGACAGTCAAAACTCTGCCTTGTTACTGAATGACAGAGTGGTTTTCATTCAGAGGATGAATATGAAATGTTATTATGTCATCTTGTTTAAATAAATATAATAATATAAATGGTAATGAGGGAATACTTGTACAGAATAATCAAAACTTAAGGTGGAACTGAGGGTGATCTAACACAGCTTTCCCCTGTCCTATGGTTCTTGGTGCACAGTTATGCAGTAATATGTAGTCTGTAATTCTGTTTAGAGGGTTGTGTGTATGTGATGGAGATGCTGAGTGGACCTGAAGTTGCAGCATGAAAATGGTAAATAGTAATGGGTTTCTACGGAAAAGGCTGAGAGATTTTCTTCTGTCGTGGGACATCAAAGCAGCATCTTTAACTACTAAACTTTACATGCAATTTCCTATGCAGAAAATCATTTAATAAGTAACTCACACTCTCTTTTCACACAATTTCAAGAAACATGACACATGCTTTCTGGATACGTAAAAGCAACAACATAACAAAAGGTTTTCTGTCAGCAGCTGGTAGGAGCAGAGCTGTTTTAAACAACTAGCAAAAGTAATGAAATTATTCATCAAAGCCTCTTGTTCTTTCATAACCTCCTTTTTTTTTTTTGATAATATTTAACCAGAAAATCTTGTTTCACAGGACAGTCTTGCTCAGAGGCTCAAATCAAAATGAGACACATTACATCAGCGCTGCTTTGAAAGTGACCAAGGTAAGTGTATATAACTGTCAGTATCCCAGAAGGGAAGAGAGAGAGCATTTTCTCTGACGTGACTGCTGAACCTGATGATGTGATGACCACTGAACCAAATTAGCTCTTTGTGAGTTAACTCTGATGACGCAAGAGGTCACATACTCCTGTAAATTTTAAACAATTACTGATTAAGAATGTCCATGAAAAACCACAATAGCTGAAACACACATACTAAATATTACATTTAGACCTGCAAAGTAAAAGAAGAACTCAAGAATAAAATAATAAACTCTTTATAGGATATAATATAATTACTTTCAGAAGTTAGAGTTACTAATTAGCGAATCCTGTCAGAGGATCAAGAAACACTTCTTATTCCACACTACGGTGCAATTCTATTTTGTCTCATGAGTTCAATGTGTATAATCTGAGGCCAGAAGACAAGCAGACGCTTCGGCATCACGGTGGTTAAGTATGTTCCTCGTTACATCTGGATTACGTAATACGTGTGTGGGACAGTCTGCTTGTTTGTGCTCATAGATGACTATTTCTGTACTGTGTCAAGAGAGGAGCATAAGTCTGCAGAGCTGTATCGTCCATTAATTACAGCATCAGCTGAGACTGCCATGAGAGAAGGCAGAAGTCTTTTCTTGATTAAACTTATCAAACGGAGTACACTTTAGCCTTCCAGGCCGGAAAAAAACAAACTGAAAAAAAAAGGCACACATGTTAGGGATCAACAATGAGTTTGTTATAAACCTGGTCTTATTTATACGTTTAGTGTCCTTATATGACTGCCTCAGTGATTTGGAGCTGATCATTCATGAGCCTCGGTGAGTGGTGGTCCTCAGAGCTTTCCTGTAGCAGCTCATCGGTCACTGGATACAAAGTCCTGAGCTTAAGCACATGCGTACCTCCTTCAAAGTGCTTAGTATCACATTCAGTCTCTCCAAAGTCTATGAACACACACCTGTAAACACCTCCATCAGTGTCACCTTTACTTTGCGCTTAGTTAGCTATAGAAAATGAATCATTTCAATGCCATACATGTTTTTGAACTACAACCCATGATATATCCCATGATATACATGTGAGCTGAAAAATATTAAAACGTTTATTAAATGTAACACACAAACACACACGAATGCCTCCATTTACTATTGGAAAAATTAAAAAGTGAAAATAGCTTTTTTTTCTTTTAAATTGCTGACAAGCCAAAAATGAACGAAGCAGCTTCAAGGTATAAACTATGCACAAAAAGAATATGTAGTCACAATAGTGATAAAAGGATGTCTACATCTTTTAAAACTCAGTATTAGTTATTTATTGCTGTATACGTCATCACAGTAAAAAGTTCAGCAGCAACTGTTTAACTTCAACAAAATTCACAGTGAAGACAGAGGTGGACTCAATCACACGATAGTCAGAAAGACAGATTTTCATCTCTGAGCAACTTGTTCATGACTCAAGACTAAAGGATTGAGTCATGAGGAAAGTATTGAGGAAATATTGAGGAAAGAAAAGCTTAAAAGTTTCAGCGTCAAAGAAAGACAAAAACAAAGCTCAGGAAAATATACACGGCTGCTACTGAGACGTTCACTAAAACATTATTCTGTCCATGAATCTCTGCTGTGTCTCAAAGCAAGAGGCAGCCGTGCCCTGACTGCATAGGTGGGTTGTAGCGATTAGCAGCTTTTTAAATCATCAGCACGTTTATTTTTAGCATATATATTGTTGTTACGTACTGTGGGCGCAGCGGCGGTGGTGCAGTGATGGAACAGGGTCGTACAGAGAGTGTTGGATGTGTGGGGTTAGACTGGTTGTGCTGGGGAAGAATGATCACATGTGGAACTTAATAAAAAAACAAACAAAAACGGAATGAACTCTTTATTCCTGATTACTTGACACCCTGACTCTCCAAGCACTCTAACTGTGAATCCTCAGAAATGGTCAAATCCATTTCACACTAACTAAATAACACCAGGTCTCCCGTCTCTTAATAATAACCTCTACAACTAACCGCTTATGATCATGTCATTATGGTTTATGAACAAGACAGCTTCCTGAAACATCAGGTTAGTGCTTAGGCCTGTAAAAGCCTCATTAATATGTCAATTTTACCAACTATCTGCATGTATGTGTGTGTGTATATTTGTGTGTATCCATGTGCAAACAGAAAATCAGCTGAGGACACACGTGAAATGGAAAATGATTAAACACTGTCCAAAGTGTTTTACCAGATCCAAATACACAAAATCCTCCTGAAAACACCTGCTGACTCTGGTTGTGGTCGGATTACTTGCGCCAGCATTTGCCCATGTCCAACTCGAGACAAAAGGAGCTCTGTCACATTTGACTGATAGGGTGGGAAGCTTCAGCTCATATAGTTTTCCCTCTCCTCCTCCACACATTTCTTCTTCAATCATTTTGATGAAGGGTAGTTTCTTGTGATCAATTTATTGCTTCTTTATAGCTGAAAAACAAACATGCTTGTTTATATCCAGCTGTGCATTCCTGTCATAAAAGACAATTTACTCTCTTTATCCACAAGAGTCACTCCAACAGCAGCCGATTTGTGTTTCAGGATGTCTTGTGCACATTTTATTTTTCTTTCTTTGATCTCAAATGCTTTTGAAAAACCAGCAAGCCTTGAATTCTGTCATTTCTTTGCTTTTCCTCAGCTCCAATTGCTTTTGAACGCCTGCAGTTTAGACGCTTTCTGTTCAAAGATGTATAAATCAGATAAGAGTTGTTTCTGACAATATTCAAATTAAAATTTAGATATTGCTAGGTATTGTTTTCATACCACATTTTAGTTTAAATTGAAACAAGAAGAAGAATAAAAAACAGAATAGCTGGATTCTTACAGCCCGAGAATCTGTTCAAGTTAATGGAACCTATGAAGAAGAACCTCCACTAATTAATTGCTTGTGGGCTCAAATTACAAGCAATGCCATCACAAAGATACAGACTTAACTGGAATTGATTCTCATGCTTTTTTATGAGATGGATTAGGCTTACTGCCAAGGATGTGCAAGTGGAATAGCCCGATGGACAAATCTATTTAGATTTCTACAACTGCCAATAGCTGCATTTACTCACATTGTCACTTGATACCAACATTACTGATGATGTATGAGCCTAATTAGCATTAACTAAATTTTCCACTAATGAAGAAACTTAAGTTGGGGGCAAAAAGGTACAGGCCTTTCTTAGATCTATTGTACTTTAGCAAGTGGAGATGACAGTGACAGAAAGTTTAGATTTCATGTTGCCAACAAGTTTTCCCTGCATTCCTAAGGAGCCATCTGAGGTGTGTCCAGCTCTGATGGCTGAAAAGCCTGAGCAGCTAACGTCCTCGAACCGTGTCCACTGAAACGCTGCCCCGGCTGGTTTTCAACACTGAAACCTTTCCACATTTAAACTGACATACTGTAACCTGCAACAAACATCTGAGTGCCGTATGGGGAATTTCTCCGGACAGCAAAGCTTGAAGCTCCCATGACATCAGGAAATGAATAAACTTTGCAAATTCTTTTTTATGATGACGGCATAAAAACCTCGTATCTGTATGCTAAATACGTACATGCTGCCCGGTTAAGAAAAGCTGCTTACCAGCACCTCTGAAGCTCGCCCATGAATGCATTTTGTTTTGTATAATGAGTATAAAAAAAGCATTTTAAAAAGCAAGCAACAGTCAAGAATCAGTTAAGAACATGTACAAACTCAGTCTGTGGATGTAACACTCAGAAATCTCTATTTTATTATTAAGATCTTTTTTTTCTGAGGACTAGATGTGTAGATGTGTTCTCAGGCATACAGAAGGAGCAAAATGCATACGTTTTATTCAGTTGTTTGAATATGCTTCCTTTATTCATGAAGTTTGGAAAAGTAACTTTTTGTGGCTCGTTTGTGGCTGGAAAAAATGAAATGCTTTTATTTTTCTGAATGTTATCAAACTGTAATCCCTTTAATGGATAGAAAACTAAGTTTATAGCATTTGTTTTTACAAACTTGCATCATGAAAAATTGTTGTGTTGTAGGCAAAGCTTATATGTAGACGGTTACAAAGTCAAACACTGTTAGAAGTTTAGATTCTAACACGTGGTATTTGTTCACTGCAGTCATGTCACACTTTACTGTAACTGACTGGCAGCCACACACACCAGTTACGTTGCCTGAACACAAAATGTACACATTATGCTGCATTTAGTTCCTCTCGTTTCCTTCTTTTTTCTTTTTTTAAAATTACAACTCTTCGTGATTTTATATTTTGTTAATAGAAAATGAGAGTCAAACAATTTTTTTTTTATTTTTACATCCCTTTTTTTCCAGCATGAAAATAAACACCTTGCATTTTTGTTGTACTATTTCTTCTATAAATATTTTCCTGAAGTGAAACACGAAGATTTAATTTACTTGATTCTTTTTGAAATTCACCATTGTGCCACTGTCAATAAGGGACAAAAAAGTGTCCATAAAACTCTGCAAGTCTACAAACACAAAGACCTTATTATCTACCCAGATCAACGCTGCCTGTTGTTGGTTCCATGACACTAACGACTGTTACAGACTGGCACAGTTCTTGTCCTCGTTCTGCTTTGTCGAAGGGACTAAGTATCCTTGAGAAACAGAAAATTTAGTTTGTGAAGAGCTGAAAAGCTACATGTCTTGATACTCAACATGTTTCATGTCCTGAGGCGGGGAAGGATAATCCGCTCCATGTAGGTTCAGAAAACATAATCCAACACACTGGTGTCTGTTTAACTGCTAGAAGTGCTACTAATGTTTGTGTATGAGAATTCAAGGGTCTTACTGAGAAGTTTAAATCATGTAAAACATCGCAATAAATACATCCTCTGCATCACTGCAGCGCATACTGGATACTGGATACCATACTGGAATATTAAACAAAAAAAAAAAAGAAAAACCTTTGATAAACCAACAGAACAGTGTGATGCCAACAGTGACTCAGCCACCTGTCTGATGCAATACAATACACCATACTTTTATTATCTCGTGGTGACTTCAGAGTTCAGAGTACATCAGCTGTAGTTGGAGGCATGCAAAACAGCAGGATAAAACTCTTACAGAAGACTGAAAATCATTCATATGAACAGGTCAGAATTTAGGTCTGGCCTATGAAACAGGGTTATATTATCTTTTATATTAAAGCTCTTTGTGTATGAAAATCATATAAAATAAGTCTCAGTACATAGTGACAAGGGTCTGCAAATTCACAGAGACAAATGTCCACGGTAGAGAGGCTTATTTCCCCCTCAGCAGAAAAACGGTCTGTGATTCGCCACCTGCCATCTATCAGCTTCCATGCCGTTTGAGGGGGGACCCACACGCCTAGACTTTGAAAACCCCTGATTTACATGATGTCAGTTTAAAGGCTTGGCACATCCCAAGTGAGGCTATGTATATTTTCAAAACTGCGTACTATATTACTAATATGTATTGGTTTTCCCTAAAGCACAATGTGCTATGTTTGGTCAGGGAAAAAAAAAGTGCAAGAAGCTGCTTATTGGCTGTTCGTTGTACATATACTGTAGTACACAACATATACTGCATACTGGTCTGCCGGTTGTCATTACTTTGTGGTATGCCATCTTAAAAGTGTCTGTTCTCCTGCACAGTGTGAAACCAGTCATGACAATGCTGCGACCAGCTTCTTCTGTAATGGCATGTTGCATTATGGGATACAGTAAGTGAAATGGAAATACTAGTAATTTCATTGGAAGTAGCACCAAGCACTGACATTCCAGCTTCCGGCCTTAATCTATCCAGGAATTAAGAAAAGTTGCAGTTCCCTGACTGGCTACTGGGGCCTGACTGGTGCAAATGTGAGTCAACTTTGCAGCACCAACAAACATATTTACAGCCTGAATACAAAACTGGTTTTGACTTCATACGTAGATTTCACGTGCGTGACAATGAGGTGAATTTTATCAATTATATAAAGCAACAAATAAATCACATACAACAAAGTTGTAAAAATAGGACAATAAAGTTGTAATTTTACAAAAAAGTTACAGTTTTAACAAGAAGAAAATATCCATCTCATATCAATGTTATGAGTATCAAGTCAAGTTTTATGAGGAAAAGTTTGTAGTATTACGTGAGTAATAAATAATTATTAAATACATTAAGATTAAGAACAATATGATTGAAATATAACAATAAATTAAATACATAAATTAAAACTATATTCTCAAAAAGCTGACTTCAAAAAAAATTTTAAATTTAACTATTATTTATAACAGTACAAGTAAAGTTAGTGTAAAGTTGGAGATTTCTGTCTGAATGATAATTTAGTATAAGTCCAAAGCAAATTATAAAGGTGCAGGTGGCTGGAAAATAACCCTAAGTAAACTCATGACTGCGTATGAACTATACAGATTTAAAAAAAAAAATCACAAGGACAGGACAAATCTGGTGTTTTGTTTTTTCTCTATAGCTTTCAAACCTGTTGTATAATGTCAGCAAGCACAGACAGAGACGGGAACCCACTCATGGCCAGCTCAAGCCAGTTTCAACCTCTTTCCCTCTAAACTGTCTTTTTCCATCATTAACTCACCGGCCATCCCCTCCTCCTTCTCCGACCTCATGTCCTTCTTGTCAGCATTGGCTCTGCTTGACTCCACTGTCAACGACGGAGTGAGCTCTCATAGCAAATAAAAAGAAAGAAAAAAAAAGAAGAATACACATAGATATCTGTGCGCTCTAGTGCACACACCAGTCAGATTTCACACACAGGACTACCACAGCCGGCCGCTCCCAGCTCCACTCTGCCTGGCTCCACCCAGCCAGGTTACTAGGAAGTCAGCCCTCAGTGCCACACAGCTACCTTTCTTTCTGCCCAAGCCCCCCCACCATTCTTGATGTGATTTTCTTTCTCTCCCACTTTTTGTGAACCTGTTTGGTGACACACCTAGAGACAGCCAGGACAACTTTCACTCCTCTCCCCCCACCCAACCCTGATTGTACAGACAAGGAGGAGGGGGAGGGGAACACAAATTGCACCTCAGGCTTCAGGTAACAAACCAGGTGCAGAGCTCTCACTCCACCTGATGGCCGAGAGCTGACAGAGGACAGTATACAATTACATCTAAACAGAGAACAAAAAAAGCCTCTGTGCAAAAACTATGCACTCCTTCACCCTTTCACTCTTACATGGATTTTCATTACAGTTAATGTGTACTTTGGCTCGAGGACAGAGGAATGTAAACCCTGTAAACTGTCAATGCTGCATGTGCAAACAAATGTAGATGTCTTAGATCACAAAAGTGAAGAAGTGATATAAAGGTCATACTGGATTGCCTTACCTCTACACACTGACATATGTTATCTTTAACTCCCCTTGTATTTGATTTTGGCATTTGACGTTGTCTAGGGGCTGTCTGTGTCATGTCAGATGAGTACTAGGATGTGAGTGGACAGAGTAAATAAGGTTATCACTGTTCTGTTTTACCTCTCAGGGTTTTTAATGCCTAAGGCGTGAGACTTGACGAAATCTAATTGAGTCCGCAGGCTCCTCCTTGATGAGAAACCTATAAATGAGTCTTTGGTATAAAAGCACTTGTGCTAAAAAGGTGAGTTTAATTGCTTGTATTGAAACACTGATGCAGCAGTTCAGAGCTGCAGTATCATTTTGTCCTGCCTGTCAGAGGTTGATGCTTAGCATTGTAGCTTCACCCAAAGATCAAATGTGATTGTACAAGATTGTTGTCACATGAAGCAATGGATCTGTCAATCATGCACTGGACACCTCAAGGATTTCTGCCAGGCTCATTCTTGCTGACGGATCCGAGCTGAGACATGGAAACAATAACTCTTCAATAGTTATCACTGCAGGAATATCACCATGTGATGCAAATATTACCAATCTATATTTTCTTGTATTTACCATTACTATAAATGATCAGAGCTATTATATTCAGATAGATTCAAATTTGATTGACTGCTGTAAATTTAGTGTGACATTGCAAGAACCACATTTTATTACAATTTCAGTTACTATAAACATGTACATCAACACCCAATGCAGCGGGTTACTTGGTTAGAAATGATAAATGTTACTTTGGCTCTATAGAAACAAAACCTCTGCATGTTAGCTAAACTACAATGTTGAGTCGTTGTGTGACACTTGTTTCTTCTGATTTCTTTCTGATTTTCTACTTTTGATTTATTTATTGCTTCCTATTTGCCTCTTGCCTCCATCTTCCTGCTTGTGACTGGGAATTCAGTTCAAGCACCTTGAAGCAGCATGAATCATTTTCTAACATTCATGTGAAGGAGTGAGAGGAAGATGCTGCATTCACAGGATTTACAGGTGGGACACTTGTGGGAGCCTTTTTAACATTTGTGAAGAAGGCTGCGGGGCACTTGGTCGTTTGTTGTAAGTTGGGAAAAAGGAAAAAAACAAAACAACAAAACATCCAGATGACGAAGCTGGGCCACACAATAAACTTAATCAACAACTGTTTAAAGTTATTGCTTTATGGGGAGAATTTCTTGTTCTGTTTAAAACAAGTTGCTTATTCTTTCCTCAAAGCTAGACCTCAGGAGAGGAAGCAGGAGAAAATTTGGTAGGATGTGAGTTTGTTTTTTCTGATCAGCTAGCTACTTTCATGTATTATTTAGTTGTATGATGGATTGGAGAAGTTCTGACTCCAATATTGCAGTCGGTTAGGGAGTTCTGAATATATCAGCGTTTGTTCAAGTGTGCTGCTCTTCAACAGATACCAATTTGTAGTGCAGATATTTGCCTCTTCCTTCAGGGGAAAACCACCTGCCACAGTGTCTTCAAACATTTTATTCATACATTCTAATAAAGGTTTTTTGTTTTTTTTTTTAAATGTAATTGATCAGATCAGTTCTTGTGTTACAGTTTCACAGTTCACCTTGAAGTTGTTTGAGATCTGCCATTATAGAAAAGAAGAAGTTTCACTGTTTTAAGCGAGACTTTGTAATGCATTACTCTCAAACTGATTTTCATGATTTCAACATTATTTTAATTTGCAGAATGCTTTTTAAATTGACTCTACCTTTTTACAATGAACTAACAAGTGCATGTATATCATGTAAAATTACAGATGACCTACATGCACTCTGCCAATACTTCACATTAAAAGCAGTTTTGACCACATGTAGCTCTATTATACAAAAGTCATGCTGAAGTCCGCATTAGAGTAACGGCAAAACTGCCATTACTTTAATTTTTTACTTTTATCCTTAAACCCTTTCGGTCTGAATTTTTCCACTCTCCAGTGTTCTGATTCTTCAGCTTAACTCCTTGCATCTCTGTGTCACTCTTTTGTTTTGCTGCCATTAAAGGTGGAAAAAACAAAACAAAAAAACATCAGGGATAGGATGAGTGAAGCAGTGAGGGGCAGTGGGAGTGGACGTGACTGAGTTTCTGAGGTCACAACTGCCTCTGCTCATTGTTGATTAAAAATAACAAGACACTAGTCTGGTCTGTGAAGCTGTGATGGCTTTGAGGGGCTAAACCAGATGAAAAGATTACAAGTACATTCAGGACCTTGATATCAACACAGGATCAGTGGGGACTAACAGCAATTGCTTATTTCTTCTGAGAGAAAGAAATGGATGCAGTTCTTAAAGATAAAGCAACAAAGCATGAGATCAGTGGAAGGTATGATCAATACCTTTTGTGGTATGAATGCATGCTGGTCAATGTGATTACTGCACAGGAGACAATAGGAAAAGACCAGCTCCTCCTGAACTGCACGACAACAATTTAGGAGACTATTATCTGTGAATCTAGTAATATGATGCTCTGGATTAAAAACGTGTCATTTAGATGAGATAAATCAAAGTCTGCAGTGACCACTGAGGCCTCATAACGAGGTAAGTGTTGTTGTCTGATTGCTCTTGCCTCAGTGTTCACCCTTCAGTCAAACTGACAGCTCAGTCTCTTTTTAACTGCCAGGGTAAATCACCATGCTCACTTCCTGCTGTCACCAAGGCAACGCCTTGTAATTTGGAGAAACAGCGTACCTTTGCCTAGTGAGCAGTCTGGAGTGCCAAAGTCCATGAGGCTGGATATCTCTGTTGGGTAGCACATGTCTGTGACCACCGTCTTCTGCCTGTGATGCACAGATGGATCTGTGGGAAATGGAAAGGATTTGTTTAATCTCACAACAGTTCTAATGTCATCAGAGCTTCTGGTAGACATTTTTTATTTCCTCAGTGTCCTTTTGGGTTCATTTCGTGGTCAGATAGTTAATGGCACTGATCGATGAATTCTTTGAGCAAACCTTGTAGATTCTTTCTTGAGAAACAATACAAAAACATTCTCAAAATGTTTAATTTTATATGTGAAAACAGCAAATAAAATGAATAACTATTATTGGCTTTTCTCGGGTGCCTGAGGCCTTGTGGTGCAAAACAAATAGCAGTGGACAAAACCTAAACTAACGGGACTTCAAAGAATTGGATCATTATAAGGTGGGGGATTAGCTTGACTGCTCAGATTGTACCATAAACCAAAGGAGCCATGCATGTTCATGAGAAGGACAACTTCCAGCTATGCATGATGATGTCACCAGTCCAGCCAATGTGAAACAGTGACATGGCTGTTATAATGTTAAGATATATGTATACAAACACTGCATTCAAAAAAGCAAGTTTTCAACAGCACACCAGGAACAAAGTGATGAGTTTATGCTTTCTACAAACTTTTCCTCTCATAATTAGCTGGATTGCTTTTGCAGCCATTCCAAACATCTGCATGAAATCTTTGCTGTTGTTGCTCCTCTGGTTGACGATCTGACTATAGTTAGACATAAATGGCAGGATTTCTGGACTTGTCATTGTTCAAAAAGTTTGTAATCTCTTAGTTTGTTTATTGTAGCTTGGTGTGGAGCTCTGTGTTCCAGACCAGCTGTAGGGGTAGTACCCGTGGCCCTCACAAAACATTTGCAGAGATTTCAGTAAATACTAAAAAGATCTTTTTGTAATGTTTTTTCAAAATTTAAAATCTCTGGAAAGCTTGTCACCATATTTACTGCTGGGATTACATATAAAATAAACTAAAACACAATGAATTAGAGCTTTAATTATTTTTTTTTAATTCTTAATCTTTATTTGGTTCATTTAGAATATTAATTTAGATCATTTAAAGCAACTACTGTTCCATCTGACGGAATAAAACCAAAACTGTACGACATGCCAAAAGCAGATACCTGCAATTTGTAATTTAATAAGACGTTTGACCCTAAATGATCAGATTTACTCGTATACATTCACATCATTACCACTTTTGTTTTGCTTCTCTTTCTAGTTTGACTGCAGCAGATGTGTTTTTTTCTAATCATTTATCAATTTGAAATTCTTACATTGATTTAGCATTATAGTTTACATCAACACTGCTCTTTTCACATGAAAAACGCATATATAGAGTCAGAAAACATGGGTATGTTGGAAACCAGTGTCATGATGCCACTGTGTTTACTGTGAGGGTTATTCAAACCAGACTACTCAAATGTTAAATCTGCTTCATAGCATAAACCTCAGGAGTTTTTTTTAACTAAATCTCGGTAGAGTTATGCAGACTCAGACAGTTTTATGAAATGTTTTTTTTTTCCTTTTTCCTTTTCTTCTTTTTCTTCTTGCCTTCAAAAATGCTCTATTGCTTTTGTTATTGCATTTCACACCTCAGGGCTGATGGGCTTCACTTCTAACATTGTCAGACCGAAAGTAAAACTCTGATTGTCTGCATCCTTTGAAGTTATAAATGTTGTTTTTCTTGCCAGATAAAAGTGTGACAGCCCCTCCAAAGTACACATAAAAGCACTATGAATTCAAGTGTTTTCTTCATTAACCACGCACCCAATCCATTAGTACCGCATTAAAACTCTACCCTTGGGGGCCCTTTGTGCCGTACCATCTGCATAACCACTCTCCCTCAGTGATCTTACTCATCCTTCTTAATCTGAAATTTCAACAGTCTCAATTTCACAGCCGTGCGGTGCTTATCTGGATTACTGACCTTAGACTCCCCTCTCCTCTTCCTCCGTCCTCCTGACTTGTCAATAACCGTTTTGACGTTGTTAAGCTGACCTTTGCTTTGGTCTTTACTGTGGAGATTGAACAGCAGGCAGAGTCATGCTCAGCTGCTCTAAGGCTGCTTTACTTGGCAAGATCATTAATGAGAGGGATGGAGAGGATGAAGATGCTGGCAGTGAGACATTATCAATAATACAGCTCATACCTGAAACTGTCAGCTGTTTGCAGACTTGAATATAAATATGTCAGTATATACATTTACAGCTGGAATTGATACTTATTTTTCAAAGCAGGGAGTGTGCCTTTCGCAGTGTGTGGGATTTGTGTTATACTGTGGTTGGTTGAGCTTTTTAGTGGTCCGCCTCCCTAGAGGCTGAGATTAGCCGCAGCCCATTGTATTTCACAGGGAAACACCCTGTCGTTGCGTCAGTGCTAGTGAGTATGAGGATTGCAATGAGAAAAAAAAAACAGTCAAGACACTTCACTTCTGCCTGGTTGGACCTGATCTTTGAGGGGCTGAATGTTATAACGAGTCCAAACAGTGCTGACTCAAGACAATAATATCTTGTATAACTTTGTTTTCTTATACTCATCTCTCAGTAAAATAGTTTGTTGTGCATAGGTCACATTTTCAGTGGTCCTGTTGTTGCCTTGTATGTGCATGTTAAATATCAATAGGGGCACCGGAATACATTAAATGCTTCAGGTCTAGCCACAACTGATTCATTGTTTAACTAGTATTTGTGAGAAAAGAAATGACAAAATGGCTAAAAATGTGCTAAATTTTTGGTCACAAACATATGAAGCGGAGCATTATAGTGGACTTTCAGAACTGATTATTGCCAACCAGATGAATAAGTATGCTTTCAATTGATGCCTGGTGCTTTCAAAGTCACAGTCAACTTAAAAATGGAGTACCATTAAAGTAAGATATATCATTGCGTACTTTATATACTGTGTATAATAATACTGGATGACTGTTCCAGCAGAGAGGTTGAATGCGGCAGTGGTACATCCATTAATCTCAGTTCCCTCTGGTGAATGTTTATGAAGCTACTACATGAAAAATGAGGTGGGTGTTAACAGTAATCCTGAGCTTTCTATCACAATGCCTTTCACAAAATCAATCCTACAAGTATACACTCTGTTCCTTCAACTCCAGTCCTTTCGGTGTGTGTATAACTCTCTAATGTCTGAAGTGTGATATTGGATCTTCATGAAATTAATCCACAGTGTGTTATTTAGGTATAACTGCTTTAAAGTTGTTCTTTTTTTGCTGTTGTTGTTTTAATCATTGTTTTATTATGTAAAGCACTTTGTGTTACTTTCGTATGGAAAGTGCTTTATAATTAAAGTTTGATTGATTGATTGATTGATAACATTTGGGCCTGTAATGTCTGTAGTATTAGACAGCTAACTTCACAGAGAGCATAAGTCAGATTCTCTGAAGTGGTGTGAGGCCACTGTCTGCTGTGCTGCCTTTCAACTTTGCTCCTCACAAAAATTAATTTAGTCCTTCTTCATGTCAATATTCTTTTGCAGTTTAAGCTGGAAGCTCACATTCTGCCAATTCTTGAATCCAAAGACGATGCATTTCCATAATGAAAGTTATCTAGCTAGTCCTGAACAGTAGACTCAGCAGGTGCATCTAGTTACCCTCCACTGGAGCTCATCATGCCCAAAAGTCTTGGGGAGCCAATCAGATCAGTCTATCCTTGTAGCGTGTCTATGAGAGGGCCTAACGCAATGATGACAGAGATACAATGCTGAAATCTGGATTGTAAACAGCGGTGATTTGAATTGGCTTTGGCATTGAGTTAATTAAAGACTTCTGTAACAATCTCTTAAGGATTGTGTGCCCATTTCATTTACAAATGGTAAGAGACATCTTGTGAACTTGTCCTAACAATAAAGGAAGCTATTCAGAAAGTAATCTGAACATTATTATATATATGTGTTACGTTTTGTGAAGATATTGGAATTGATATTGGTGGATGGTGAAGTATTTGAGCAATCTGGTTGTTCTCAAATTCTGCTTGCAAAACCATGAACAATGGTTGGATTCCATTTTCCCTATATTGCTATCTCTCTCCATCAAACTCTTCTCTGATTAGTTGCAACACTAACCAACTGTGGGCAGAGGCAGTTTGAGAAGTAACAGTTGGTCCTGTCTCCTGGATGAGGAGGCTCCATGGCTCATTTTCCCACCATAAGCTGGTGCTGATGCTGTGTGAATGTCATTAGCTCAGTAAGCTACACAGGTGCAAAACTCCAGTGCATTTCTAGAGGTTTCAACCATGCTTCTCTCTCTGCTAATCTTCCTGTGTTTCAACCTTTTGTCAACTGCTCCACCAGAGAAAATGAAAAGCTGGATTTATTGTATACACACATAAGAGATGCATATAGCTGCTCTGTGTGACCGACTCGTTACAAGGCACATCATATTCTGGTCTTTCTCTGTTTCATTTATAAACCCATCATTCTCTGAAGAGCTGTGAGGAGGTGGTTACAGCAATAAAAAAAAAACTGAAGGAGTATTTTGAGGCTACAGACTGGGATGTACTCTGTGGGCCCCATGGAGATGACATCAATGCCATGCCTAAATGTGTTACTGACTATATAAACTTCGGTGGTGATAATACCATCTCCACCAGAACAGCGAGGTGCTTCCCCAACAACCAACCCTGGATCATCAGTGACCTGGAGCTAATTGATGAGACAAACAGAGTTTTCAGTGAAGGAGACAGTCCAGATTATATGTAACAAGGAGGTATACAGGAGAAAGCTGGAGAATGAGCTCCAGCAGAACAACATAGGTGACGTGTGATCAGGGATGAAGAGGATCACAGGCTTCTAGCAGAAGCAGAGCAAACATTATTCAATAGGTTCAGTCCAGAAACAAGCTCAGCATCCTCCTCTACAGCCCCTAAACAAACAGACCCCCAACCATCCCTTGACCCTCAACTTCCTTGTCACACCTCAACCGTCTCATCTTCCACCTCAGTCATGGCTCTTACTCTATCTCCACCTATAGTGGAAGATGCTGGGGCCCCTCCCACCTTCACTGCCCACCTGTCTTTCCAGGACCAGGTTTGACTCCCAGCATAGAGCTGATTGTTCAAAGCAGGATACTTCATAAAATGAAAAATAGACAACCTTTAGCATCCTCTCCTCAAATCAGTGATTCAGAAACAATATCCTCAGTCAGAGGCTTCTTGAGATCTGCTGCAGCAAGGACCGCTACAAGAGGTCCTTCCTGCTCACAGCTTTAACTATCTATCATGACTTTTTGAAGACTTAAATAATGGCAGTTACTACACCATGTGATTTCTCAATATGATAGTACATTATTGAACGGAATGGAATTAAATGGAATGGTGGAATCAGACGCTCAAAATAAGAGTCAATAACAACAGAAAAAACAAAAATAAACCAAAACAAAACAGAGACGGAGAAAATTTGGCAAATCTTTCAATGGCACAACTTAATCAGAGTTCTGCTGTCCATCCCACATGTGCATGTTCCTTTCAAATGGCACCATTTAAAAGGAATAATTAACATGATTTTCAACAATTTACCAATCCCAAATTTCCAGATTTTTTGTTATTACCTCCACCAAAGAGGTTATGTTTTTGCCGGCGTTGGTTTGTCTGTTTGTTTGTTTGTTTGTTTGCAACATATCTCAAAAAGTTATGGTCGGATTTTCATTAAAAATTCAGCATATTTCCACACTGAGACAGGGAAGAGATGATTGTCCAGGATCCAGGAATTTTTTAAAGGATTCATCATCATTGTGAGATAGGGACATTTTCAGCATGTGAATATAACTCCACAATAAATGGTGGGATTGTTTAGCAAAAAAAATACTGGACACGATGATGATAATTTCTATAATATGTAAAGGTATGATCCAGAACCTGACAATATTCTGGATACTAAAGATCCATAACATGAAAAAAAGTAGGGGGTAATCATAATTTTCAACACCGTGACGTAAGAAATGCAGATAAAGACGTGCAACAAGCACCAAATTTTAGCTGAACGTCTACTGAAAAAGTAGTATGTCAACGGATTTGAGGTATCCTCAATAGTTATGGAGCTGGATCCAGAAGAAAACCGCCATTACAGAAATGTCCATTTTCGCGAATAACTACTGAACTAATAATGATATCAATGCAATTCCAATTGCTAAGTGTATGTTTACATGGTCAAGGAATCCAATATAATAAAA
>JBAMYA010000020.1:3825843-3837240 GCA_037176975.1 Arrhamphus sclerolepis
GAGAGTGCCTTGGAGTTCCTTCAGTTTTTTCATCTTCAGTTTTTCCCTATCCAAAGAGCACCTCAACCAAACAATCTCTGAGTCCAGGAAGTGCTCCTATACAAACTTTTTTGGAAAAAAAGATCACCATCACGCCCCCCGGTGTTTTTAACCATTTAAATTAATGGGAGGTTCTAAAAGTTACCAAAGTAATCTTAACAATTCCAAATACAAAACTTATTTAAGGATTCTGGTTCCAAACTAGCTTGAGTATATCCTAAATGCCTAAAGAAAAAAATAAATTGATAGAACACATGATTTACAAACATTCAACATAAATGGCCACAACAGCCGCTCTATGGGAGATAAATACATTTAAATGATTAAATAAACACAACGTCTACAGAGCACAGTGGAGGCTGGGGCGAAACAGAGGAGGAGGTATGTGTGTTTTTGTGAAAAATAACTTCTGCACTGATGCCACTGTCACAGAGAGACATTGTTGAGCAGAACTGGAGCTAAACATGCGCAATGTTTTTGCTGTGTGCGCACATCCATGGGCCAAAGTGAAGTTAGCAGCCATGAGCAGGATGTGCATGTAGCAATCACCAAAATAAATCACCCAAAAAAAGAGAGAATACCGGACAGTTTCATCCTGTGGCAGGAGACTTAACCACACAAATCTGAAGTCTGTGCGACCCAAGCTCCACAAGAACATCAAAACTGGAACACAGAATGGAAAAACACTGGAACAGCTTAGTACCAACTTGAAGAGGTGCCTACAAAGTCTGCCCAGTCACCCTCCTCAGAGTCAGACCATTTGGCTTTGTTTTTAACACCTACCTACCAGCCCCTCAAGAGCCAAAACAATTCAGATCTGGTCTGAGGAGACGGGGGCAGCGCTGGAGGACTGTTTTGAGGACACAAGGTGGGAGCCCTTTGACCAGGGAGACAGAGCAATACACCTCCACAGTACTGGACGACATCAGTTTCTGTGCTGACAAAACCACCAAAAACAAACACATCAGGGTGCCTCCAAACCAAAAGCCCTGGTACTGCAGAATAGTTCACACTCTGCTGAAAGCCAGAAAGCAGCGCCGCAATCATGTGACAGGGAGGCCGACCACATTTCGAATGATTATGATTTACCGTGTCAAAAATAACTCCTAACCTAGGATGAACTGGGATGAAATGTGACCCAGAACTGCCAGCGTTTCTTAGAAATTGGTAAGTAGGCTGAACTTGTTGCTAACTAATGCAAATATTTCGCTTAATGTCATAAGAATTGCTCTGTTAGGCATCACTGAAATGCTTTTCTACAAATTCATCCAGTTCAACTCCAATAAATTTATATAGCTTGATAATAATGATGATAATAATAACAACAATAATAATACTAATAATTCCAAGTAAGTTCTAAGTATCAGCACTTTCCCCTACTGCCAACATTTCAGTCAGCTCTAGTTTTCAGTTTAAAGCAACATCACATCAGATTGTGCTCTTTAGTTCCCCCTCTGGTTGAGAAGCGCAATTGTCTGTTAATATTATTGTAAATATTGTTGCTATGGAAGCCTACCTCATCTCCCAGCTTCTATTATGAAATAAACTATGAGCAAACAAAAAACATTAGTAATACGAAAGCTCAAATGCACGGGACATATAAGGCAAGAAAAAGATACGACTTACTAATCCAACAGCAGCGAGACTAGGACGCCATCTGACTTGCAGCCCTCTCCTTCTCCTTCTCCCAATATTGACTTGTGTACGGGAGCTTGGGCGATTGCTCTTTGCCTTTCTTTTACTTGTCTTTTCTGACATATCGCTCTTTAGTCCCTACGCTGGCTCTGCCATGACATTCATGGTGATAACGTATGTTAGATCACTTTATCTCATAGGTAGCATCTGGCTAACTCCACATAGCAAACACTGTGACGAGTGCTGTAGTTGTACACTTTGAAATTCATGAAGGAGGTGTGTCTTCCTTAATCAGGTTAGTTCTGTCATAGTTTTAGAGATGCACGCATACTCAGGTTGTGGCTTTTTTTTTTCTTTCCAAGTTTAACCACCGCTACAATCATTTTAGAAACCTTTTTTGGGGGAGGTTTTCAAGTTGTTGCTTTAACTTTTCTAAGCTCTGTGGCTCATCCTCCTAAACGTCTGTGATGACCATGAGTGGACTGTGGGTTGCTCACATGTCCAGCTGGAAAAGAGATCACTAAAATGAAGTATTTCCCATCGTGAAATACTTCATATTACTGTATTTGAGTTTTTGTAGACCGAACAGGTACTTCTGTTTAATAGGATCAGAATACCAGCCTCAGCCTCCTTACATTTGAACTTTTAAGTCAAGCAGCAGAGCTAAAACTGCTTTGCACCCCAAGCTATTACTCTCTAGAAACTCTGCACTTGGGGGAAGAGGAGCAGGAGGAAGGACGACAAAAGAAAATGATGAGCGTGTGCAAGTGACATGACATTTCTCATGATATGATGCCACCACTGGATCTGGAGTGGTATCACTACGTTGCGCATCTTTAAAAGCATCAAAAATAGACCTTATATTCATCATAATATAAAATATCAGTCAATGGGACACACTCTTCTACTGCTGCTAATGGCTATCTGTGTTATCAAATCAGTATGTGTGCTGATATCCTGTGTGCAGTTGTTTTTATGATCTAACTGTTTCATGTCAACGATCTTTTCCTTTTTTCAGTTAAAATCTTCAACTTATAAAATGGGAAGAAAAAAAAAAGCCAACAAAAACTCACTGTAGCTGAAGTCAGCCAGATCTCGTTTCTTGGGGCCTTTGCCAAAACTCCTGTTGCGGGACCACGAGAAAAACATGCCTTTCTTCCGGTCTCCTGAATCATCTCGGGTGTCCTCATTTAAAGATCGACCAGATTTGCTTTTTTTATCTTCCTACAAGAGACAAACAATCAATACAAACAAGCACAAGTGCATTACAGCACACACGCAAACCTGCTTCTTTTATCAGTGTTTGTTTATTCGACTGAATTCGTGGCCTGTAGCTCTGTGCTGCGTTACCTTCTTGGGTGTGGACAGGTTAGAACGGTCGGAGCCAGTGGTGCTGTGTTTGGAGGTGGGGCTGCTCGGGATGTGATACGGATCAGGCAGTGGCCTCCCCTCCACCTCTGCAAGCATGCACTCCTGGTACAGCAAAGACTTCAGGAAACGTGTGTAGCTGTCAAACTTCATCAGGTTGAAGATCTGAGGGAAAGTAGAGGGTGGAAACAAAATCAAGTACAAGAAGGAATGATTTTATGAAAAGTTAAAGAAGAAAATGGTTTAAAAAAAAAAAAAGGATAAGATCATAGAAAAACTACGGAAGCCCTAAACGGTCATACTTGCATACATTTTATTTCTCCCGTTTTCTCGTGATAACGAGTTACTTTTCCTCCGTTTTCTCGTGATAACGACATCATTTTCCCGTGATAACGACATAACTTCGCCGTTTTCTCGTGATAACGAGTTATTTTTTCTTCCGTTTTCCCGTGATACCGAGATAATTAATTTGAGATCTCAAGAAAACTAAGAAAAAAAAGCCCCAGAACACTTAGATCCATGCAAACAAGTGTATTTTTCACAAAACTTTCGATCTCTCGACCTTCATCAGGGCATTGCAATGCCTTTGAGAACTCAAAATAATTATGTCGTTATGACGGGAAAACGAAATAAAAAATAACTCGTTATCACGAGAAAACGGCGGAGTTATGTCATTATCACGGGAAAATTATGTCGTTCAGATGAAGCTGGGAAGAACTTAGAAATAACTCGGAAAGCGAAGCTAGCGAAAGTGAGGACGGCACATCAGAAGAAATGGCTGGGCAAGTGCGAGTAGGGCTGGCTTGGATCAGTAAAGACATAAAAGACCTCAAGCAAGAGCTACGGAACGAACTTAGCACTCTTAAAGACGAACTGAAAAAAGAAACAATGGAACAATTTAATGCTCTTCGACAAGAACTCCAACGCAAGCTAACTGAACATGCAAATGAGCTACAGACACAGAATCAAATTTTTTATCAATCAAATTTTATTTATAAAGCGCTTTTCATACAGTTGTAACGCAAAGTGCTTTACATAATAAAAACAAAAAATAAAATAACAGCAAAAAATAAAAACTAAAAAGCCATCACACACACCCAAGGATATAATAGAAGTTAAATAAATAAACACACAAACTCAGCAGACATAGCCCCCCACCCCAACCCCCCTCCACCTCCAGAGTCGCCGAAGATCAGGTAAGGATGCGGGCGAACTGGTGGAACTGGTAGACCAAACACGCCAGATGCAAGAAAAACTTACAGACCTCGAAGGACTTTTAAGGAGGAATAACATCAGAATCTTTGGCTTACCGGAGGACACGGAGGGAAGCTCCATTTGGCAAATACATCGAACAACTGTTGATCGCAAAGCTACAGCTGCGGAAGATACAGAGCTTCACATCCAATGTGCCCACCGGGCTCCAGCACAAAAAGTGAACCCGAATAGGGCTACGTAAGAATACGTTTCCAGACACCTTTAACAAAGAGAATGATTCATTGGCGCGACAGAGTTAAACATATGAAAGCACCAGTGGGGCCGAGCGGGATATGAGGGAGGGGATTCATAATCAGTCCGCCAGAAGATGACAGCGCACCTGTGACGAGGGTGAGAAGACTTCGGTAAAGTTAGAAAGAGATTGGCAGATTCGTACTTCCGGGCTCAATAGCTCTAGAACTAAACGTTGTTAAAACACAAACAATGTCTCTTTCCTACCATAGAAAGGTAAGGTAGAAATTGACTACAACCCCATTTTCACCGAAAACATTTGTCCTTCGAGCTGGAGAAAAAACGTTGCGCTCTATGTGCAGCGCACTGAGAGGGGAGTGCTCAGGGACCGTCTACAAAGTCAAGTACCGAAACGAAAAATATTCAATATCTCCACTTTTATTCACTGTAGCCTCACAAAATTCACTCCAAACATTAATGGTCACCTGCTCATCATACTATAACTGGTACTTTTGAAAAATTTGCTTTTCCATTTTCTTTTGAACTTTTTACACAAAAAGAAAATTCAATAGCGTCACTGTTATAAGCTGTAGTCTCACCAAATTCATTCCACACATTAATGGTCACTTGATCATCATACTATAACTGTTATTTTTAAAAATGTGCCTTGAAATGTTTTTGGTGATTTTCTACAGTGAATAAAATTTCAATAGTATCACTGTTATGTGCTGTAGTCTCACCAAATCCACTACACACAATAAAGGTAACTTGCTCATCATACTACAACTTTTAGTTTTAAAAAATGTGCCTTGAAATATATTCTGGAATTTTTTACAGTGAAAAAAATTCAACAGTGTCATCAGAGATGTGTCTATAGCAACACAACTGATGAGGCAGCTCAACTCTGCTCCTTATTCCCAATCCACCCTATATTTCAGCTGTGATATGACTGTTGTGGATGTCAGAGGTATAAATCAATCTTATGTGTTTAATTTTTGGAACTTATAGCCTTCAGAAAACATCAAATTAGGCTACACATATTAAGCAAAAGTAATCGCTGATATGCGTATAGCTTTTATTAGAAGATATTTGCATTATAAGTGACAGCTGTAAGTCTGTCAGAGTGTCGCTGTCTATGGTACTGAAAGTTCAGCCGGTGACCTGTCTGAGCTTTCAGCACCACAGAAAGCAGCGGTCACAGACTGAAAGCCATCCATCCATCATCTATACCTACTATGTCCTGTACAGGATCACGGGGGTCTGCAGGAGCCTATCCCAGCCTCTCCGGGTGAAAGGCAGGGGTACACCCTGGACAGGTAGCCAGTCCATCGCAGGGCCACATGTAGACATACAACCATATACACACTCACTCACACCTAAGGACAATTTAGGAACACCAATCAACCAAACACACATGTCTTTGGACTGTGGGAGGAAGCTGGAGAACCTGGTGAGAACCCACACAAGCACGGGGAGAACATGCACACTCCACACAGAAAGGCCTCTGTGGAGGCTCGAAGCAGGAACCTTCTTGCTGTGAGGCAACAGTGCTGACCACCAAGCCACTGTGCTGCCCCTGAAGGCCAACATATTGTTTTTACTATTATGCTTACTTTTATTATAACCTTTATTTAAACAGGGAGGGACATTGAGAGCAAAATGTGTTATAGAAGGACGCACTGATTACATACATATGAAGACAAAAAATGCAAACAAAAGTTATAGTATACTTCAACCAATCATATATAGAAACAGAAAATACAATAAAAGTACATGCTTTATCTGAACAAATCACACAGTAAAACACAGCTCTTTAAAAATAATCCATAATCAAAGTCTGACTTTTTCCTGAGTCTGAATCCCTCCCAGGACAACAATATGTCTTTGCTACACAGAACCTTTCAAAGGCTATGAGCACAGCCAAGTTAAAGTGTGATGCATAAGTCACAGTGCCAAGGGTTATCTTCAACAGGTATTTGTTGTCCCGGCATGCTAAGGCATTGCTGGTTCAGCCAGGCTACTCAATAAATCTGAGAGGAGTTGCCATATAATCCCTGTCCTGGCCTCGCTCCACTAGTTTCCTGTTAGCTACAGGATTCATTTTAAAATCTTGATTTTAACTTTCAGAGCTCTTCGTGGTCAGGCACCAGATTACGTGTCTTAACTTGTCTTCCTTCATGTTCCCAGTAGGTCTCTGCCAACCAGGGTCTTCTGGTTGTGCCTCAAACAAGGCTAATAATCAAAGGTTCAGCTTATTGCATCCAGGTTGTGGAATACTTCACCACAGGCCCTGAGAGACTGCTTCTGTGTACATTGAAAAGAAAAGAAAAAATCCAAAACATACCTGTACAGGCAGGCTTTTAGTAATGGTTCATAATTATTTTTGACTGTCTCTGTCTGTTTGTTTTGGACTCTTGTTTTATTTGTGTACTTGTTTTAAGGTTTTCATTTGTTACCCTGTGTTTTTATCATGTTAAGCACTTTGTGAGCCTCCCTTTGTGAAAAGCAAGGTATAATTACATTTTACATACTTACTTACAAAATAGAGGTGACCACTAATGTGTGTAGTGGATTTGGTGAGACTACAGCTGATAACAGTGATGCTATTGAATTTCTTTCAGTGTAAAAAGTTCAAAAGAAAATGGAAAAGCAAATTTTTCAAAGGTAGTCATATGACAATCAGGTTACCGTTAATGTGTGTAATGAATTTGGTGAGACTACACTTTGGAATAATGACAGTATTGAACTTTTTTCAGTGTAAAACATTTCCAAAAAATATGCAAAGTCACATTTTTCAAAAGTAACAGTTATAGTATGATGAACAGGTTACCATTAATGTGTGGAGTGAATTTGGTGAGGCTACAGTGAATAAAGGTAAAGATATTGAATATTTTTCGTTTCAGTACTGCACTTTGTAGAGCACTCCCCCCCTCTCAGCCCACTGCACATAGAGCGCTACGTTTTTTTCTCCAACTTGGAGGACAAATGTTTTCGGTGAAAATGGGGTTGTAGTCAATTCTCTACCTTTCTATGGTAGGAAAGAGACATTGTTTGTGTTTTAACAACGTTTAGTCCTAGAGCTATTGAGCACGAATCTGTGTACGGGATGTACGAATCTGCTAAATCTCTTTCTAACTTTACCAAAGTGGTGAGAAGAGAAGAACACGAGAATGGCAGCAGGCTAGAAGAAATGATAGGAGAGGGGAGGCAGCACATGGAGCCAGACAGAGGCTTCAGGAGTTCCTCAGGGTGACATAAAGAAGCAAGATGAGTGATCAGATAAGGATTTATAGTAAAATTTAAACTTCTAGAAATATAATGTTCAACCTGGCTAAAGGAGCAGTTCAGCACCTTCCTGTTTTGTTTGTTTTTTCACTCTTCTTACCCTCAGTTGGACATTTCTAGACCCAGTAGTATTCCAGTCTTTGGAACTGATAGTGTGTCTAGGAAGACAATGTGTTAGAGCTGAGGATTTCCCCCTTCACCCACCAAAAGGACACCCAGGAGATGCAATCATTCTTCTTTTTGTTTGGAGCTAAGTTTGTTAGTTTTTGATGTTATTTTGGACCGGTTTGGTCCAGTTTGATTTGAGGGTATACTTTCAGAGCAGAGCAAGAGCTAATAATGAATAATAGTATCACAAAATAATGTCGCTGAATGTCTGAATGGTATGAACAACCCAATTAAAAGGGAGAAAGTCATGACAAAATGGAAAAGAAAAAGCACAAGTTATCTTTCTTCAGGAAACCAGTCTATCAAAGACTGAGCATGATAAGTTTTAGGTTGAAATTTTCTTACTTTTCAGGCCCAGAATTTGAGTGCAAGTTTTTTTCTATTGTTCCACATCGAACGATTGGTATTACTATTGATAATGGTAATATTATTAATATTAATTATATATTAATATATTATTAATATATATGAATGTATAATTAATATTATGGTGTGAATGACATGGACAATAAAATACTTAGATTATCATTGTGAGTGATTAGTTCTATTTTACATATTACACATTTCCAGTTGTGCTATTATTCATTTTCTTTTATTTTCATTCCACATGTTATTTTACAGTGTTCTGTTTGTTTACTATCCATTTCGTGTTTCCCATTGTTACTGGTTTTACTGGTAGTGTTTGCTGAACTTTATGTTTAGTGTATAGTTTTGGTTTGATCTTTGTGTATATTGATTCTCTAGTCTTCTTCCTGCTAAAATTCATCAGAGTATGTTTATCTCCATTTTATATAGAAATGTAGCACATTAGCCTGGTTGTTGTCGGTTGAAACACGTGGTTGAGACAAAGACCTGGTTAAAACACGGGGAAGGCCAGGAGAGAAAGATGATACATGGAATATGTAGGTTTCTTCTCTTTCAGGGAATGTCGACAGCGGATTGGACCAGAAGAAGACGACGTGACGGTGGCGACGGAGTGGACAGACCAATGGGAAGGGACCAGACCAACCAATGGGAGAGTCAAGTCTAAACCGCGGCTCCTCCCCACCTTAGTGACGCACATTTCTGCATAAATTGTTGTTGTATTGTTTCGGACGGCCTCTTCTTTCGCCAGAGACTGCCTCTGTGAATGAGCCGTGATATCACTATTGCAAATTAAACATGTGCGTGAGAACTCAGCTGACTCAAGTTCTCCTTTTCAAACAAAGAATACGCAATTAGAATCTTAGGAAAAAGATTCTAACATTATACCTGTGTATGTATGTGTGTGTGCAAGGTGTATACAAGGCTTTACCTGAACTGCACTAAGAGTGGGGGGGGGCACACAACCACACCACCAGAGAGACCAGAAGCAGACATGGGACCACCCCCAGCACCCGCCCTGATGCCCAAGGTAGAAACCCCAGAGCCAAAGGTGCGTTCAGCTGCAAGAGCAGCCGGGTGAAGCAGAGACGGGAACAAAGGAGGTGAAAACCCCCCAACAAGGCACCACCCCGGCAAGCCCAACAGCAAAGAGCCCTAAACCCAGACTGGGCAGTGGACCCCATTCAGACAGATACAACATACACTCACATGAAGCACACACTGACAAAGACATGGACAATCATTCTCCCACCACTCCCATCCCCCCTTAGAGGCATGGCGCAGCCCCCTAATGCAGTTAAAATGGAACAGGAAGAGGGAGGTCAGGCTGCCATGTGACTATACCAGTAGACACACTTGCCAGACATCCTCCCCCACGTCTCGGACCATGCACCCCCTGAAGGTCCTATGTGAATGTGTGAATGAGTCATTGCAGTTGGGGGCAAAATCTGTTGTTATATTTAAAACAAAAGCCTTAATGAAATAATAGAATAATTAATAAGGATGGGTATTATGAATCAACTGATAAATTCTTTATTCTAAATTTCTATTTTAAAATTCTAATTTTTAAAATGTGTTTGTCTATGTAAAAATGTCATAGAATGCCAAGTATCAACAGTTTTTTGGGGATTTTCTTTTTTTTTTTTTTACACATAATTTGCTTTCAGAGCTGATTTTTCTTTAACACATGTTGTTAGTATGGTAAAGGATTTACTTCAGCCTATTCCTTTTTTAGTTATGTCTTTTACTGTTGTTTCTTTTTTATGGATTTTTTTTTTCAATTTACTAAAATAAACAGTTATCAGTTAATTGTTGAGTTTCGATAAAAGTCACCAACTTCTTGTCCTCAAATCCTTGTTATAAAAGGGTTAATTTTACAAAAATCCAGAGTTTTGACAAGAAATGCGCAACTTTGTTGTAAAATCTTCTTCAGTGGTTTCCTAAATCCTGACTTTCTGACATCAGCCTGAGGCCTGTATCACAAAGCTAGCTTTAGCTTTAGCGAGGTAACTTCAGGGTTAATCCTGGGTTTCCTGTATCATGAAACTGGGTAATTGCTTATCCAGGTTCATCACCAGGGTAACATACTCTGAACGACTAACCTGCTCCAGAGCAGGGTAACTCTCAGGATTGAATCCAATCCTTTATAAAGCCCCGCCCACTGGCCAATCAGCTTTTCAGGGAAAATGACGTGCTCTCCCAGACAGCATTATTATCAGAGCCATTTAGAATAGTTATTCTCCTTGTTGCTGATGATTATATACAGTTATTGAAAAACACATATACATCTGACAGACGTCAGCAAGATGTAAAAGTTTTCATGGGAAAGACGTCGCCTGGAGAACGTTTGTTCACTGGTCAAATGTTGCCCAGATGTCGGCCCATAATGGAAGAATAGAATAAGTCAGTTTTCCACAGGTCATTTGTGACACTTCAGCTCTCAATCAGAGCATGTGAACGGAGCTGAGAGCTCAGAATTTCTCCTCTCTGCTCATGTAGGTGTTCGTTCATCTTTCGCCGCTCAAAGTCACATCAGAACGTTCCGCTCAGTTTCACTCCCCGCTCACCTAAAATTTCAGCCGCTCTGGTGAAATCGCTCCTCGCTCGCTCAATTTTTAAAAAAAGGAGCAATTCCTGCATGAGTGTAGCAGGTTTGTTGCGTGACTGGTGCAGAAAAAAATCTGCTTCATTTCTACTCTGTGGTGGAGCCGTGGATTTGTGCTCAAGACTGGTGGTGTGAGCGGTACTGGAGCAATACTGGAGCAAACTGGAGCGGTACTGGAGCAAACTGGAGCGAACTAGAGCGGTACTGGAGCAAACTGGAGCGGTACTGGAGCAAACTGGAGCGAACTGGAGCGGTACTGGAGCAAACTGGAGCGGCACAGAGCGATTGCTCTGGCCTTTGGATAAAACTCGCTCCGACTACCTTTGAAACGCTCCTCCCCACTCCGCTCCGCTCATAAGCTCTGCTATGGATCTGATTTAATAGAGGCCAAAGCTTAAAGCTTTATTCCAGCTGACGTTATATTAGAAGGACCAATGATGTTTTTATGTTTATTTCTAACCTGCTCCACGTCCTTGACACCCCCGAGG
>JBAMYA010000020.1:3837340-3858444 GCA_037176975.1 Arrhamphus sclerolepis
GAAACATATTTATCCATGCTACTGAATACTGTATATATATATATATATATATATATATATATATATTGGATAGCAAAAAAAACCCTCTTATATGAGAAACAACACCTTTTCTTTTAAAACAATGTCAATATCCTGTTAGGAAAAACATATGCATGAGTTAAATGGTGCTAAAAGCTGAAAGGATTTTCTATCAGTAGTGTCTTTTAAAAAAAGGAATAAATAAATAAATAGATTTAACAATAGCCTAACAAGACAAAAGACAACATATACCCTCCACAAATGTCTAAGACATTTTACAGTTTAAAAATAAAATAAAACAACTGTGCATAACCAGTCTCCATAGCATGATGCTCAGAAATAACAAGGTCAGTGGATAGTTGGTCTTAAATTAACTATCATTCATCTTTACACCTGAGCCTAACCTGGAAATGTCAGAGTAACCAAAACAGGGCAATTTACTGCCAAAGAAAGTCAATAAATAGCAAAATAATTAAAATAAAATAAATACATTTAAGCCAGTTACGCAGATTAAGCTGATAAACAATAGGGCACAAGGTGAAATCAACATAACTGGTTGCATAAACTTTGCTTTCTTAAACAAGAAAAGAAGAACCAAAGCTTCAGCTTCATTTATTGTGCCTGGCTGTGACTGAGTGAACTATGCCATGTTATAATTCATACCCCTCCGCATCCTGTTTCATAATGTGACTCTGTCCTTGAGACAAAAAAATTAATTCATTTAAGATGTGTCATCACACACAGACAGTGTCTCTTCAAATAGAAGAGAGGCCTTCAGTATCAAATATCCATATATCGCTGACCACAAGGTTAAATGATAGCATGTGGTCTGTATATCCATTAATATCATATTACAAGGCTGCAGGAATTCAACTGCATAAATCACAGTCTACTGCATTGTAACTATGTGACACTAGGAGAGGTCGGAGGTGGATGGCAGCAGGTGCATGTTGAGTACCACTACATTTTTGACCCTGATGCAAAATGCAATGCAGTGCTGCTGTACCTCCATTTGTCTCAGGTCCACGCAGTTCCCACGGTACACAGCTGGGCCGCAGCATCTTCTTAGTCCTCAACGTGGAAAAAAAAAACAAAACACTTCTGTCCTTCCCAGTTTGCTTCCTCGCTTTCTCTGTTAACCCCTTTGTTTCTGCAGCATCCGCTTACAGGACCATTTGGAGGATCCCAGATGAGGGAGGGGTTGCAGATTGCAATCAGGATCAGCTTACACTCTGCCACCTTTTCTGTTCTCCAACTACAACCCCCCCCCCCTTTATAAACTATAGTACTCTGCACCACCCTGGACTGGTCTTGTCCTCCCCCTGCTGGACTTTTTGCCCACAGGTCCTGTTCAGCAAGCAAACATTGTGAGGCAGATGGGACATTCCTATGCAGGCCCAGGACACTCATACTTTCATAGCTTACAGTCCCTGTTAAGCCAGGACCTTCATCCTCCAGCTGTGTAAACAGACGGCCAAAGTAGACTGTATGAGAAAGCTAATACCTGAATATGGCACAGAGACATATGTAAGACCACAGACAATCTTGGTGTAATCCTTTGATATCAACAGTATTAAAGGATTCCACTTGGAACTTAATATATTCCACGCCAGCAACATTGTCTCCACTTCCTCTTATACAGAAGGAACTCACAAAAATGTAAAACAGACTCTCAGACAGTGACAGCTATGCTAACTGTCACTTCATTCTCATACACTATCATTGAAGAAATCCAGTGACATCATGGTGTGTCCACTGAAAACATGATGTGTGCTGGGTAACCTTGTATTTCCGTTGTTAATGTGATCATTCCACTGGACTCTTTCTGAACAGTTTCCTTTTCAAATTGAAACCTCTTCTGATGCTTTTACTGGCCTAGAAGCTTCACTGCTTTACCTTCAGCTAATGTTTTCAATGTCATGCAGTGGATTCAGGTCTTCTCACCTTCTAATAATGAAGAAAATGTCCTCAGCCCAAAGATTCATGCTCTATTTGGCTAATCTTCTTTGAGCTTTTAAGGTTTAGCTCATTTCCTCAGTTCATACACTTCAATTGGCACTTGAATTTGATCCACTAATGGCCTTAAAACCACATTTCTAAATGCTCAGGCAACACAAGCCTCTAACTGAAATGGTAATTTTAACAGGAGGAGACTAGGTGCTGTGCATAGAGATGAGGCTGGGGTGGATGGATGGATGGGTCAACAATCATTGCAAAATGATCACGTCATACTTCCAAAATTCTTTTAAAACATAGTAAAACCACATGCAAAACCATTGTCTTCTTTTAATTTTGTCTGAATGTAACCTAACACATATAAGAATATAGAAAACAGCAAATGAAACCACAATGAAAATCAAAATCATGTAAACAAGCTGACCAAATCAGGCTTCAGGGAATGAACGCTGCCCATCTAAGGCCTGAATCTTACTTCAACCACCATTCCCTCATATTTAGGTCCTGGATCATTTAGGAATAATAAATTACACTTGAGTGTACATAAGGATAGGTAAAGTTCAGTTTCCTAAAGCAACTACTTTTTTCACACAGGATAGAAAGTCTGAACATCAAGGAAGGTCTCGGTCAGCAAACAGCACAGCCAATGTTTCTGCCAGATACACAAGGAAGCTGTTTCTGGAGAAAAGGACTCATTAGTTTTCTCTCCATGGCCTGTCACCTGACAGTCTGCTCATCCAGAGCCTGATGGAAGAGCCTCTTCAGCCTGCTCTTTCAAACCAATTAAGGTCTGAGGTGTATAACCACACACTCATTACTTCTTTCTCACAGTGTTCTGCTGCTCTCCAGCTTGTCAGTTTGTTAAAAGCCTCAGAATTTTGACCTTTTGAATAATCTTGTCTGCTTCATAATCTTTGTGTTTCTGTTTTTCTTACTTGTCCCTTTAAACTGCTACATCTGTTAGTGTATCTTTTTCTCTCTCCCAGAAAGAAACGGAGGCAGCAGCCAAAAAATGTTTTCACATCAGCAGGCCCACAGAGAACAGAGTCTCTGCCTGTAAATTGTTATAAATCAGTTTGGACATATTGCATATTGCAGTTTAAACTATAGTCAGCGTGAAGACAAAGAAAAATAAAATGGAGCATTTTTGTGATCTAGTGGGAATTTTCAAGTACGGAAATGGCCAACAGTGCCAGAAGAAAAAAAAAAAAAAACAATACAGAGACATCAAGACTTACATTAATTCACAAGCACTGACAAAGGACTTGTTTCCCAACATTATTCCATCTTGTTAGCGCAGAGGAAAATGAAACAAAATGCTCAAATATTTCCATACAAAGGGCTGAACTCTTGTCATTGGTGCAGAGTGTTTGAACAACTTTCTTGAGCTGTCCAAACAGTTTATCTGAATGAGATGGAAGATATATCTGGATTGACTCAAACGTTCACATTCCTTCTTGCAAAACTTGCAATAAATAATGTTTAATATACACCTCTCAGAAATAAGCAGTATTTTTTGAGTTGCTCTCAACTGACTGTGCTTTACTCAGAGCGCCGCAAGAAAAGGAAATTTGATTTTTTTTTTCTTTCTCAACACAGCAGCTTAGGCAGTGAAGCTAAAAAAAGAAATTAAAGTATAAAGTATTTCTCTTTCACACAGGCACATTCTGACCATTCCTGCTTCAAAAGAAGACCAATAATCAGTGTTACATTCTGCTGTAAGCCCATTAAATTGAAACCCGTCTTGATAATTATTGTACAGGTTTCATGCTCCAGGTACTCATTTACCTTTTCATTTATTTATAAAGGCAGCGCAGTGTGAGCAGAGCCCACTTAAATCCCTACTGGGCTTGTGTTAACTTATTGAAAGGTCAAAACATGACTAATAAGGAAAAAGTTGCATCGATTAACAGGAATTAATGGTCACTTGAACTCAACGGTGAATACCAGGACCTCTAATTGAGTCCAGATGGAACAGCCAGTGAGTCAGCTCAACAAAACAGGGAGTACTTTTTTTGTGTTTATGTACTGACTTTTAAATTTGATTGGGAACTTATTTCATTTATTTCTCACAAGCAAAAACGTTTGGCAAAAGGTGTGGATTAGTGGCAACTTTTAATAATAACTCATAATTTTCTGTGAATTATTTGCTCAGTATTCTACATTACTTTTATATTTTCAAAAGCTTCTGAAAAGCTCTGTGTCCTCTTATTGGGTAGTTGTTCGATCAAAAATCACAGAAGCTCTGTTACTTTTCAGACCTTTTTAAACAGAAAAGGCAGTAAAACACACTGAAGGAGAGAGGAAGAAGCCTAAAGCTTAATATGTCACCTCTACGTAAATGATCTGACTTTTTTCACGTACTGCTGGGGTAACATTAAACTTTCAGCACAAATATCACATAAATTACACAATCTTTCTTAGTTTGGGGCATAACATGAAATAGGAGAAAGACAAAAGAAAATAAAGTGCGAACACTGTTCAGGAACTGTGTTGTGTAATTTGCCGTAAGGAGCGTGATCCAGCTGTTCTCACGACCGCCTCAGCTATTTGTTCTCCTTCTTTTGCAGCCGTGTTACACACACCTGTAAATTACTCCCGCAGCCACACCAGTCCTCCCCCAACACTAATAACACCATAATGATGTCACTGTGAGTGCAGTGCTGAGGCAGTGTGCTTTTTGGACTGACCTCTAAAATCAATCCAGCAGCACACAGGATCTAATAATGGGGCTAATTCTGAAGCTGCTCTCCTCTTCTCAAAGCTTTTTTCCTCGTAACTCATTGAGAAGTATTTCCTCATTCCTTGTTTTCCTTCTGTTTGCTTCAAGACTTATCTGCAGACAGTAACTTGTACGCTTCGCAGGCTCTTCCACATCAGTTCAGTTCTTTGACAAACCAGTGGATGTTCTACATCCCTGTGGCTCACATTAACCTCATAAGGGGAAAGTACTAGAGCCTGTCTTAGCTGTTGTACACTACCCATGACTGAAATACATTTAGCTCCCTACAACTAGGCTCGCAAGTAAACTTGACTCAGGAAGTTATACAAGCATGGCAGGCGATTTCTCTCTCACAGACACCGACAAAGCAACCTGTTTTCACCCAAAATCATCCTGATGCGAGACATGTTGCCATGACAGCTTGTAAAATGTAAGCAAATCTTTCAGCAATAACATTTTATTGTTGTTGTGAAGCTTTCAACATTAAAATTTTGTTTCCTGTGTATTGTAACGCCTAACTTTAACCAGGTTTTATGACATTTTTAAGTAATAGGCTACACTCTTTGAACAAAGATGTCAAAATGAAGAGAAAAAAAAAGAAAATATACAGCTCCACAGCTGGGATTCAAACCAGGAACTGTTACACAGTAACATGACACTGAGAAGTAACATCTCCCCATGGTGCCCAGTGATGGAATACCACAGCATACTTTGCACTCTTAATGGTGTCTCTGATGTATGTAACTTAGAAATAAGGAGGTTGTACAGCAGGGATGGAACAGTGGCATATTTGGGGGTTTGGGAACACATTCCTGGACAGAGAGAGTAGCTGAGTCTCTTACTGTGGTTAATTAAGGGAGTCTGTGGGTAAACCCCTGAATCTGAAACCCATCTTCCAAAAAAACCCACACCAGTTCAAGTAATGATAGGCATGTTGAATGGAACTCATTGTTCAGTTGCCAGAACGGAAGATTCCATCATTTATGTCCAGTCGTCAGAGCTGTCAGCTTCGCACTGAAGAGTCCAGTTTCAGAGAGCGGCTGGGCTAATAATAGCAGACGACAGAGGAGGGAATAGTTAATGGGTGTTAGTGCTTCAACAGGCAATCTGATGATTGTACATGCCATAATTTACTGATCAGATAGAGAACTGCCCAGCCTTTGGAAACAGAGATACCATAACAAGGCAATAATCTGTCAAAGCTTGATGTCAAGGGGTTTTACCAGAATAATCTGCATCACAAAATGGGGTAACGGACAAAAGCTGACATACCAGAGGAGTGTAGCTACCAGTCAGTTAGTCTGTGGTCGTTTAAACAGCCAGATTTAAAGTCTATGGAATCGACAAACAGAGGCAGTAATAGAGTTGCTACTAACACCCAACACCAACTGTCAATCCAAGCAGCTCTCTTTGTCAAAACGTATGATAAAATGTAAATGTAAACCAAAATCCCATTTTTAAAGTAAGTTCACTGCAGCAAGTCTACTGCATAAAGTACACAAAAGACCTTATGTAGTTTTGTTTTTACTATGAAATTCAGTATCAATATGAAACTTAGGAAGGACCCACCAGTCCAAATGAAAACAGCAAACTGAGAAATCAATAAGTGCGTGTATAAATCACTGCAACATGGAAGTCTACAGATTAATGTGTCTTTTTTTGTCTGTGGATACAGTGATGAGTGTAGTCAGCAAAAGCCTGATGGTAATATTATTGGTTTGCCCTGTTAGATTAAAATGGGAACTTGAGACTCTACAGCTTAAAAATAGAACAGAATAAAGACTGCTGATTGTTTAAGGTCTAATTCAGAGGAAATGGCCCATAGCAGTTTCACAGAGCATTCTTTGAATACATTTCTTACGCACTTTTGCAAGGAATTTTGATCCAGTGGAACAGATTAGTGTTTTTGTTTTCTTGCATTGAGATTTACAGATGTATCTTAATCTTAAAGAAAACAGTGAGTGCAATTAATGTGTGCATAGCAAAGAAAAAGATTTGTTTACTATTCAGAACATTTTATGAAGAAAAATATAATTGAAAATTGGTATTTTCTTTACAACATGAAAGCAATTTCTCTGCCCATTAATTTGAAAGCTTTTTAGTTGTGAGCAACCTTAAGAGGCTTTCGAAGAAAGACACCCCTTTGATCTGATTCTGATTAAAAAAATAAAATAAAAAAAAGGGAAAGCCCCAAAATACTTACAACAACATAAATAAGCTTTGAGAAGCAACCCTGTGCATCCTGCGATATAGTAGCACATATGGTTCCAGGCAAGATTTAGTCAGATACTAATTTCAAACCGTATATAGATTTACTGGAATGCATATGATGTATATATATATATATATATATGTACATACAGGCCTCACAGCTGAAGCACAGTGTTTTTGTGTGTACATGTCTGAGAACACAGGATACAGTAATTGTTGAAATTGTTGATAAATATTTGTGCAGGATCTCCTCCACAGGAGAAAACAGAAACACATACTTTAACCACTAATGCCTACTGGCTGCACACCAAAAACCTATTCAGGGACAAAGCCCACTTACATGCTTCATGTAGATGATGATGATGATGATATGTCAAGAGGAACATTTCAAAAGTGAAACATATGTGTGCTGGATGGAAGATGCCAGCTTCTCAAAAGCCAGCTTTTACTCAAAATGCAGAACTGTATAAAGTTGAGTCAGATCTTTATACAATGTTTTGTCAACCTGTTTTCTCTGAAATGTGGAATTTCAGCACTGAATTGATTCATTTCGGTTAACTGGAAACAACCCGAACAGAGGAACGCCCACCTAAAAGTAAACAGGGAGGTGTTCCAGAGTGGACCAGCTGTTGTATAAATTATGAAAAATTAATCATTACTACAGTGTCGTGCAACACATGCTGACATAATGTGACATAACTTGACTATACAAAGTATTGCTAATGTAATTTTTTCCCTTTTTGTACCCAGAATTTTATTCTAAGACCTCCAAATGGCTCCTGTGTCAGCTTTGTGTTATAGAAAGAACTGAATAGTAAAATTCTCACATGACAAAGACAGCAAACTTGATGGCACTCTTCCTTTATGATAATTAATCATTAAGATCAGCAGCTGTCCTTTTTGATAGTGTTTCCAAATTTATTTATCTATTCTTATTGTTTTACAAATCTATCTGTAGGGCACCAATAAAAGTAAATATTTCCTTTTTGTCATTTAAAAAAAAAAAAAATCTAAATAAAATAGCTCATTATTTTCAGCTGACAATTGATGAAATGCTAAATAAGTTCCCCTCTTATTTCAAAGGCGTTTTATGTGTTCAGTAATTCAGAAGACAGAAAGTTAATAGTCATAAAATTAACTTTTCAAATAAAAATGACAAACTGATGTGAGGAGAAGACTTGCATAAGAGCTTGATAATTGATTCCTGCACTATAACATGGATTATTACTTCATGCTTGCATAAAGAAAAGTGGTAGACACGATTGATACATGATTTGATTATATTTGACATTTTGACATTTCATTTGTCAATTATGGATTGCGCCTGTGTTTGAGTGTACACAGAATTGTCCCAGCGCCTCAGATGTCCTCAACCCATCAATCTCGTGAGAAGCTCGCAGAAAACAGATGATTCAGAAAAGCAGAGAAGTGTTCTGCTTATCATCGACTCTGGTGGAATGTCACGCTTTGTATCCTCTGGATACGGGAGGAGGGTGGTGGGAGGGGCGGGGGTAGGAAGTGGAGTCCTGCGCTTCTTCAAAACTTATTTTCCTCCGCGCCTTGTTCTTTCTCTTTGGGGAACGGATTTAAACTGCAACACGACCAACAATATACAGCAGCAATAAAAAGTCTCCGCTGCTGAAGCAATGAGGCATTTTAATGGGATGAGCTGAGACTGTTGTGAAGGAAACCAGGCTTCTTCTCACTTGCTGTCTCTCTCTTCCTCTCTTTCTGAGAGTTGAAGGTTGGACTCGACAGGGACTGAGAGTGAAAATAAAGAGCTGGACGTGTAGAGTACAGCCAGTCTGTTCATTATTTGTGCCTCTTGTTGTGAATCAGGAACTGCAACATCCAGGCAGTGACGATGAAACACCCAATGGGAGATTCATACTAAACTGTCCGTCATAGCTCTCTTTTCTTCTTTGGCATTGCTTCATTAATCGAGACATCCTCCATCATGTTCCATCCTGCTATGCCAAGCATAATTCTCAGACTATATGACTATCAACCGTCATCTTTTCCCCCCCAAGTACTGTCTTCTAGTAGCTCTGCCAGAGTAAAACAACTCCTTCTAAGCGAGCTGCTTGATGCAAGTTTCTCCCTCCTGGATGTTGGAGTCTGATCTTCTCCAGATACACGTGATACAAATGAAACTTAGTCAGCTCATAAAATCCAACAGGAAGCAATATTTCACCCTCTCCACAACATGAATTCTTTTCTGACAGGATACTCAAGAGGAGCTATGCAAAGAATTCATGCTTACACTGCATACAACTAGACCCTTTCCAATGAAAAAGAAAAGAAGAGAGCTTATAGTGCTTTGCTGTGTGCAGTTCTCATCCCATGAAATTTTAAAAACTAAATGTCGGAACTGTGAGGAAGGTCGTCATTAGTAAACTTCTCTCCTGACAATTAAAGCCTGTTTCATAATCTGCTTCTGGCTGAAGCCATGACCTGAGAAAGGAAGTCCATATTAAAGAAATTCAAAAAATCTGGGAAATGCAGAGTGCTCTTAGCCTGTGGGAAGGAAATAGTTAAACTTGCACTATGTCTTTCTCATATATAATTAGCATATGAAGATGTATCAGCGTCACTGATAGGAAGACTATCATCTCAGAATGTCACGCTGTACTAAAAATTCAATGCTTTGTGCCATAGTTAGAGTACTCCACGGTTCTCCTCGAAATGGCTTTCACTCACTAGCTCTGTGAAGTTTCATTTACATAAAGCTTGCCTGGAAAATGTTAGTGTGGAGGAATGTCAGCTGGAGATGTACCCTGTCGTAGAGAAGGCATCTGACTAGCTCCTTTTCCTGGTTCTGCCCGTCTGCAAGCTTGTTCTCTGCAAGGTTGCACAGCAGCCAGCTGCCACCAGAACTGAAAGTGTGCAATCACCAGCTGGTCTCCAGGGCACCGCTTCAGTCTCTGATAATGGGCCAACGAAACACACCGAGGATCAGCTGTCCTTTGTGACCCTTGACCATTTTCAAATGCTACAGCATGAGCTTGGCGCGCTCTGGGCAAACAACACACTTGGAAAGATTTCAAAACAATTTAGAGGTTGAGGAATATTTAAGAATTAAGTGGGCCTTTCACCTGATGTGCCACCATAAGGACCCATAGGTCAGTAGATGGATGTTAGACCACCAACACTGAAGGAAGTTCAAGAAATTGTAAGGCATGTAAAGGATTCTTCAGCCAAATGGAGTCCCCTGTAAGGTTTATATTATATTTATTATTATCTTTTGGAGGCGGTGAAGAATAGTGGGTGGGCTTCGGGTGCTTGAGCTCGATCTTTCATTTAAAGACCCGGATCTGTTTTGCCTTGCTCGTGCACGTCGTTAGGCCTAAAAATTAACTAAGTCTCCCTATAATTACAGGTTGTAACAGAAACAACTTCACAACAACCGCGGCTCAAACTTTTTTCTCTGCCAACGTCGAGCACCGCATCACTGAAGAAAGAAAAAAGACTTTCTGAAGGTTATTAAGACCATTGAAAGTCGACTTTTTTTTAACCATTTCTTCATCAGACGGTAAGACCATTGATTAACTAATGAAACTATATTATCAATGAAATGTAATTTTATGGAGCCTCATTTAAGGCTCAGCGCACTTTCAAACTGAAAATCCAAACTGTACCTTTAAAGTCATTGCTGTTGATAAATTATGTGACATTAATTTCAGTATCTCAGCCATATCACAGTGTTTAAAAACATATGCATATTTGGACCAGTTGAATGAAGACTTGTTGTTGAATCTGTCTCTGAAATCGTCTTTGAATCGAATCATTTATTCACAGGTAGAATTAGGTGTCTAACAACCTGCTAAAGTACGCCAGAATGCAGGAAATGAATCTACTTTATTACACCCCGCCACTGTGCTCCCATCACGTTTCAAATGTTCCTGACACCAGTGAATTTCTGTATTATCAATTCTAGTACTTCCTGGACAGTTGTTGTATAATGCCATTTTGCAGAACTGATTATACAGCAACATAAAAGCTTCAATTTGTAAAATGTCTTCATTTTGCTTTTATAATTCCCTTACAAGTCGCCAAAGGCCACCATATAAGTGGTTGTTTTTCCAAAGGTTTCTCCCCTAGACCCCCCAGTTATACTGGGCTTAAGCCTTAGATGTTCCCAATGTCGCCACGTGTGTGGCTTTCAACTTTTATTGATTGAATATGACTTTCAACACCTGTCAGTACATTGTAATGCATATTGTATGTAGTGCATGTTGTAATGAAACATCAAACGGATGAATACATAATTGTCCCCAGCACTTTTCAAACCACAGTCAAGGTTATTGTTATATCACTTTTAAAAACAAACTGAGGCCCTTGCATCCAAGATTTTTCATTCAGAATTTATTAGCATGTGTTACAGGGATTTTTTTGACCTATTTATTCCATTTTAATAGAGTAAAAGGCTTGATGCAGTCATGGAACTTTCTCTGCTAAGCCGCACTTGAACTTTTATCAATTTAGTGCAATAAAGAAGAAGCAAATTACTAAGTGGAATTTGATCAGTTTACTATCCCCCAAAGGTATAATCAGCTCTCCAGCTCCAACCAATAAATCACCGTTCCCATGGTAATGACATCATTGTTCTCTGAGTTTTTACAATGTTCTTAAATTGGATAAAATTCTCTCAGCAACGATTTCTAGAGGAAGTCTGGAGGAAGAGGAAGAAAGTGGGTGAAATATAAGGGGGGGGGGGGGCTATAGGGGCTGCTTCACTTTTGGCTATTGTTTGGACACAGTGTCCCGCTGCACTGACCACAGACAGGGCGTGGCTGTGTGCTCACGGGCGGGGAATACGGGGTGGGGAGGTGGGGGACAATGGGGCATAGTTGAACTGCATGTGGACAGCGAGCAGCAAGGCGGGTGGTCCCCCGAGAGTGTTAGAGAGAAAGAGGTGGAGTGAATGGGATTTTGCCTCTGTAGTTTGGCGACGTGTTCCCAGTCCAGCTCATGTGCACAGAGAAGTAATGAGAGACCTGCGCCTCTAACAAACTCAGGCCAGATGGGGAGAGGATTCTATTCTACAATTACTCTGCAGCAGAGAGCTTTAGAGCCACTGCAGCCCCTCCTCTACACAGGAAAGAAAATGGGTTTTCAGAGGGATACTTAAGATGCTTACTGTAAGATTTTGTAGAATAACTTTTAAATGTTCATGATGTGGAGAACGGTAGAGGAGAGGTTGGAGGAGGAGATGTTTCTCTATTTGTATTTAGATATTTACTTTGAATTCCATAGCACAGACCAAAAGAAATACATGCTGGGTAAACTGCTGGTTTTGAACTGACTGTAAGTTAACTGTGAGTGTTTAGGGACATCTCTCTCTCAGCGTTAGTCCTGCTGTGAACTGGCAATCTGTCCATGATGCTGGGATAAGCGCCAGCCACCCACAATCTGGAGGGCTAAAAACCAGTATAGAAAATTCATGAATGGATGATTAAATTGCTGACATACGATGGAAGAACACAGTGGACATTGTATTCATTGATTTAGAAAAAAAAAAGTTTAGTTTTTATGTCAGATGTGGAAGAACGGCTCTACTTCCTGAACAGCCACTTTATATATTAAATCACTTCAGCTCTGCCACCTGGGGATCTGAACCCTGAACTTTTGCACCTCTCGGCGAGATGACTCACTGACTGAGGAGAAAAGCTGATTAAGGTCAACATATATAACTGAATTTGGTGCACTGGTTGACTTTTCTTACCAAAATTCCCCTTTAGAGATCTGTCATTTTGAACTTGCAACTGTGCTCATTTAGTTCACCCAGTCAATCAAAATACTATTCCTTATTAATTACTGTTAGAAGACTCGCCTGTTCTTTCTCCTGACTCACTGTTACACTGATACATCAGGTACTGATATTATAGAGCCCAATGGATTTAATAGAACAAAAATATTTTCATAGTTCCTGTTCTCTAAGATGTATTATAAAGCAGGAGCGGAAACATCAGTGACATTTAAGAACCTTCAGAAAGGTTTTGTGATCCATGTGATGGATTCATATGAGGTGCCATTGATGAAAGATTAGAAATTACTCTGGCAATAAATGTATTACTGTCAATGTTTTTGGGGTTTTTTATAACAGAAGGAAGGACACTTCAAAACAGTTGTCCAAAGGCATTTCCAATGTTTATTCTAAAAGTAAAAGACTTTGTTAAACTGCAGGACAGATTCCAAAGCCAACAGGAACAATGGGCTCAAGTGCAGCGTTTATGGCCTTGTTGAACCACTATCTGAGAAGTTGTTGCAGCCCCACAGAGAAGTGGAACACAGCACAAATACTGACACTTTGGCACAGGGTAATGTATTTACAGGAAGTCAGCTCATGCATGCTAAGTAACCTCTGTTTTGATCCTGCACAGGGAAGAGACAACAAATGGACTAACAAATACCCGGGCTTGGGGAGAGACACACCTAAAGAACATTTAATCTCTGTAAGCCACAAGTGCTGGCTCATCACACCCAAAACTGCCCAACCTAAGACAGCTCTAAGACAAATCATCTTAATCTTAAAATCTTGTAAGAACAGGTTTAAACTAAGCGGTTCTCAGACTCAGTGCTCTTCATGAGAGCTCAGCTGGAGGAAGTGGAGGACTGTGTGACTATGTTTGGTTTGATCAGTCACCTGACCACTGGCCTCTGTGAACAGGAAATATGACATCACTGCCATGACATTCAGGAATGTGGGAATGTCAACATAACTCCAACAAGACAGAGGCAGAGAGCAAGAGTGATGGATAGAACGGATAACTCTGCAGCTGAGTTATTTTATTTCTGAAGACTAAGAACGTTTAACCCTGAATCCTGTGTTAAAAAGAAAAAAAAAAGGTAATCTGTTAATCAGATTAGTCCATTTGGGTTTTGGATTTGATCTCATTTTCTTAGTAGTAGTGATAAATCATCTTGTCCCCAACAACCAATGCGGTACTTAAAACAGCAACAGTGCTGTTAATCTTCTCAAAGTCTCCTGAGAGTGTAAAATCTGCAGTATCTCTAGTTGAGCTAATCAGACTCTTTGGTTACTTCAACCAACACTTGATCAGGTTCTCTGTGAGCATCTAATTTGCACAGTGTAACTGATTTTTATGATTTCACTTTCATAAAACAGCAAAGTACTATTCCGCTACAATCCTGTATGTCTTGTACTTGTGTCTTTCATCAGATACTGCCTGTCTAAGATGTTTTTAAAAGTATTTTATGAGCACCACATGCAAGTTGCTAAACTTTATCCTCTCTATAACTCCAGGTCTTCTAATTATATCCAAATCCAATGCAGAACAGATTCAGACAAAGCAATGCCAAAGATAATTTCTTGTGTGACCTTCTCATTATTTCAGCAAAATCATGCTTTGTAGACATGCAGGGAATTACAATCGTATTCTGTCTATTCATCCTGTGTCCTTTTGAAAGGTTCATAACTAATTACTTGCCAAATATATTGACAAGAAGTGTGATTTCCTCTCCCACATATGTTCCAGTTGAATAAATTAAACTCATTGTTAATCAAGCCAAGACATCAGCTACATAAAAGTAGTTTATCAGAATCTGTCACAAGGAAAGGGCACAGGACCCTTGCAGAAGCAAACTTACAAGAAAAACAATTGCTGTCAAGCGTCATTAGCCATGCAACAGCTGAATATAAAAACAATGAGTCTTCCTATTCTCTGAGCTTTTACTCACGGAAACAACAATTACATTGGAAAATATCCCATGAAGCCCAAGCTCATTATTTTGATCAGTCCCATGACATAGTCTAAAGCTCATTCCTCATTCATCACGTTTTTCCCAGCAAAGTGAGACACTCAAAGAACAGAGAAAGAACCAGAGTTGGAGGGAGCGCAGCCCAGAGGAGCCCAGCTGCTGCCTGGGAAACCAAAGTCTGGCTCACGCTCTCTAACCCCAGCCCCTCCTGTCTAATAACAACACTCAGTCTGTTCTCTTTCCTTTCAATCTCCTGCCTTTTCCACTGTCATTCTCATGCTGTTTGGGAGAAAATAAGTCAGTGGGGGAACAGTGGAATGATGTTAGTCATCCTGCTGCACATATTCCAAATACTTCCCACTGCTGATTTCAAAGCAGTCACACATGTTCATGTTCTGACTTCTCCCACATGGAGGCAGGGGACTGGGTGTCAACTACAGCTCTGCACATTTTTACGTTCATGTCTGTGGTGTGACACTCACCCCGATAGTGGAGACCGTCATCGTGGTGGTTGTGCTGGTGGTGGTTCTCCAAGGCAGGGGGGCTGCTGGCGCCCAGTTCTGCCAGTCTGCGGCTGGTGGCAGAGAGTTCAGAGCGGAGGTTGGTCACTTCCTGACTGGCAGACTGGATGGCCCCATCAATCCTCTGTGCCAGCTGCTTGTTGTCTTCCATCATTTTAAGGATTTTCCCCTGAGGACCAAATCCACACAGAGCAGCATGTTGTCAAGAGGGGCATTACAGGAGGTGAAGCTGACACCGTTTCCTTCTCCACCACCTCCTATTGCCCTCTTCTCCTTCTCTTCCTCTTCCACCTGTGCTTCCTGTCTCAAGGTTTTTGTTTTTTCTTTTCTTTTTTTTCTTTTTTGCACATAAAACACACTCAGGTCCGTCTTCTTGTTCTGAGGTGAGCAGTTCTGAGATGTTATCTACCTGTTACTGCATAAAGACTAACGTCTATGTGGCCAAGCACTACAGAGTGACAGAAAGCAGGTGTTTGAGCAGGGCAAATAAAGTGAGTGCGGGAAAAGCGGAGAAGACAGAAAGCAAAGAGAGTAGAGAAACAGAAAATGAATAGGAAGGAGGAATAGAGATGCAGCCCAGCAGGCGGACGGGAAAGTGAATGTTCCCGTCGAGGAGAATGTGCTGTGAGCAGCTGCTCTCAGAGAGGACCCTGCATACACTGAGATGACATGCAGCCTTTTAAATGGACTGTACCAAGTGGTGCAGGGATGGGGGAGATGGGGCTGCAGTTGGGCTCAACTGCTCTCTGGCAACTCTCTATCAACACAGTATGCTCTGCATCTCACACCCTGTGGAGTCTGCAATGAGTTAGCAGTTGGGTCTGTAATGGGGGGGGGGGGGCAGATTTCTTTACTTCACTTCTTTTTTTCTGTCTCACTACACTTAGAGCTTGGCAGCAGCACTGAAACCCTGCGACAAGCACTCGTCAAGCCCTCTATATCTTTTCACATGTGCCCCCCTCTTTCCCTTCCTCCCTCTCACACACACCCGCTGTCTTTTTGTCTCTCCCACCCCTCCTTTTTCATTCCATTATATATTCATCTCTTTGTCCTGGGAAAGCTCACCCCCACATCAGTGGAAGGGGAAAGGGGCTGGCACAAGGCGCCCAAGGGGAAAACATTTCAACACAGAGAGCAAACTTAGCAAAGGACAGAGGCTCAGCCCTATAATGGGGTACACAAAAAGAGGAGAGGCCTCAAGAATTACAACACTGCAGTGGTGAAAACACAGAGGAGCTTTACTTCTTTGATCATAAACAGTTGGAAGGATTATATTTCAGCTTATCTGTGGGCCCAGTGAGCAAATAGCACCTGCATCAGTTTGTGTTTGTACAGTTGTAAAACTCTAAGACACTTAATAAAAAGATTAGATCGGTGGTAAACTTCTCCTGGATACTGATTAGCCGTCACAAGTTAAAATTTTAGGCTAGAATAGAACACATCTTGACTGTCAAGTTGTGTGAAGCAAAAGCAAAAGATTGATACTTCACTCAGAGGTCGTCATACAAGGCTCGGGTGAAAACATCCAACTGTGTGTTAGTAGTGTAGGCAGAGAGACACATAGGCGGGACAACTAAGATCGACAGCGAAAATGAGACAAGCTGCAGCCATTACATTGTTCACAGTATGTCCATGTGGCTTTTCCATTGATGTTAATTGATTTTGCTTCAAGTGGCCTAGTTTAACACGCATACTCCTGTGCTTTACTGTATCAGCGTTCCTATGCCACCATGTGAAAGGATTTTCCAACGTATACACTGTAACTGCAAGAGACAAGAAACACGCTTGCTGTCAATATGAACGACAACACACACCAGACTAGATCATCAGTACATTTAAATTATTTCTTTATCACAGTTTTAGGATATTAATCACTTATCCGTTCTATATTGTATCAGTACTGTCTATAGCTTGAGCAGTATAAGGAAAACTAATTAAACACGGAGCACAATGCCTTTATATGAAAATGCTCACATATAAAAATGAGAACCCATCACACCTACAAACACACATTAAGCTGTAAAGTACAATTTCCTTCACATCTGAAGTAGCGCTTAAATAATCAGCCAATCAGTTGATTAGTCTGTCAGCAGAAACTCCATGTTCATTTTGGTAAGTGATTAATTATTTGAGTCATCCGATTAAACAAAGTCACTTTCTACTTCCCACGATTAAAATCTGAGGACTTCCTTTGTTCAGTGTTTTATGTGACTATAAATTTGATTCATTCATCCAACTGCTTTACTGCAGTAGAGGGAGTCAAAAGAGTGATGCCTAGTTCTTCCTCCCACCTTTTTCAGCTCTTTAAGCTCTTCCAAATGAGAGACAAGATCTCTCACGTATGTCTTAAAGTCATGTAAAACAGAAAGTATACCCTCTTAATGAAGAAAGGAAATATAATCTGGTCCTTTACCAGGTCACACCTGTAAATGTACAACAGGATGAGTGAAAAAGAAAATGGTGATTAAAATATATACTGTAGAGTTCCCATATTAAGGAATTATGAACTATTTTTTAGCTGAACTGAACTGAACTGAACATAATCTAAGCTTTACCACGGACTAGACCTCAACCTGATGAAAATGCTGTGGTGTGCCCTTAAGATTTATTACCATAGTTACGGAAAAAAAAAAAAAAAAAAGTGGGCCAAAATAGGGGCTACCTGTGTACCCTGAAAATGGTATCCACTAGATGGCAGCATCAGTTAAACCCAGTCATTATCGCTGCATTTGGGGCTTTTGGAAGATACGAAAACTTCCAGTTTCAAATAAAACAACACCAAACTCCCACTGATTCAGAAGGCATTGATTTAGTGTGAGGGTAAGGACAAAACCGGGAAGAATGTCAACAAGCTGAACGCCACAAGAAAATTCCAGGCTATTTTCCCATCAGTTCGGCATGGAAATCATCACTGCTGCAGAAATGATGATTCTGTCTACTTTGCTTGGAATAACTGGAAGAATCTGTGATGCAGAAAGGCGCATGTCTGCAAAGCCCTGGAAGAGTGTGAGTTCTGCCCCCTTACAAGTCACACTCTGCGGTAAATGGTTAGCCTGTTCCCTCACAACCATGTGAGACACTGAGAACATCAGTGCTTCTTTCTTTTTTAATCTGTACCCTTTTTGTGTGTCCACGTGTCTGTTTTTCAGCACGACCCATCATCCACTCTCACAGGGTAGTTATTAAGGCATCAGCAGCACCAGCACGTTTGATCACATGTTGGCAGATCATTATCAGCGTCTAGACAGTCACATATCAGCCTCATATTGCTTCATTGGCACCTGATTTGTAGCTAACTGGTAACAGAAAGACACAGCGCATTAATACGAGAAATGCATGGGTATCTGTTTCAGTGCTCATCTTTATAAAGAAGGGTCCTGCATTTCATGCAAATCTGGTTTTCCTAAACACTATGACAGCCACGTCCTCTATCATATAAGGCCAGAAGTGAGTCAGGACATACATTGAAGAGTGCCAGGAAATGTATTATTTCAGGGTCAAGGGTTGCAATGTGTCCCAGATACACATCAATAACAACACAAATACTTTTTCCCCTCAAAGTATTCCTCTGTCTCCACGACTGGGCTGAAAGTATAGACTATAGTCCAGTGAGGAGCTTGGCTGACTCCCATAAATGATCAGCTTTCATGTTGTTCTTCGTGGAGTTTGTTTGTTCTCTTGTTTGATGCCATTAATGTGAAGTTTAATTAAGTGTGCGGTGGGTGTGCTGTTAAAAAGTGGTATTGATAAACAGTCACCATGACTGTCTGCCTGGGTTAATTGAATATTGACTTATCCTCCACATACTGAATGCTTTCTATTTTTTCCCAATAAGAATGTGATATAATGCCCTGCTTAAGTATTTATAAATGTGGCAATGCCAGAGCTAGATCAGGCAGGAAACGTGCCCAGCGTGTGCACTCTCATACTATATCTTTCATTCAATCTATACCTTCAAGTTTATTTCTTTACTTAAAGGACAATGGCCAGTCTTGCTACTGCTAAAGAAAAATCCCCCCACCTTCCCAGCATCCATCTGTACTGACCCACCCTAACTCCCAATATTTCAACGTAGCATGTGGCGAGTGATGAGGTGGGAAACCAGACACAAATCCATGAACACTGTTAATGTAACATGTATAAGGTGATTGACTGAACTATTTATATTTTAACACAGTCTTGGTTAAAACATACTCTCTACTAAACTATACTTCCTAATTATTCTATCAAAGAACGGGCACTGAGGGGTTTTGAGGAACATGTAGGCAGGAAAATTATGGAAAACCAGTTACGGTTTTGGTTTTCTCTGTACCTGCACCCTTCTGTTCAGGCTAATTTGGGGGTGAGAGGTTTTTCTGTCTCCAGCAAAGAGAGAAGTGAGAAAACAACTGTGCACACTCACATCAACCTGATTCATAATCACCAGTGAAGCTGGCATGTTTTTGGGCTGTAGGAGGAAGCCAGAGTATCAAAAGAAAGCCCACGCAGGCATTAAAAGAACATGCAAGCTCAACACATTTTCTCCTTCATTAAGATCTGGAGCTTTTTTGTTGTCTTTTTTTTTTGTTGTTGTTTTTTTTTTTAAGTCTCCACCAAATTATGAGAGGCATTTCTTTAACTGCTAAGTGCTCAACTGTGTTCTTTATCTGCAATTAGTCCTGAGTAGATAGAAACACAAAGATTTATTCATCTGTTCATTTTACTTGGGGGGGAGAAGCATGAAATAAGGAAAGAATTAGGCTAAGGACAGATTCATCATTAAGTGATAATTCTCCACAGGTAAACTGAAAATACGTGTTATTTCATACATTAATGTAGGAAACACTGATCTCTGCTTGTCTTTAAGTCATTTTGAGGAACACTGAGTTTCTGTGGGATGTTATTTATATGGATAATGTGCATTTTTTTATTGATATGGGTCTCTCAATCAATACACAATAAAAGATGTAGTTTAATTTAATTCTTATTGGAGTCATGAGAGGGTCTGTTTTCACCACAGTGCAAACCTGACACAAGACAGTATTTATTGACTTCAGCAATAACAGCACACCTATTGTATATGTATAACACCTCTCCAGTCCAGGGACCACTCAATGCGCCTTTACAACACAATCAGCTCTCTCTCACTGACACATTAACTAAATCGATTTATTTAATGGACCTATAATTACTATTACTCCGACAATTATTTATTCCTTTTATTCCTAAAACAGACTTTATTTGCTCAGGGTGCTGAATTCCTTTAATGTCAGCAGGAGAGTTTTATTCAACTTTTATTATTCTTTTATCAAGAGTCTTTTTTTTTTTAAATATACATTTTCTTTGGTCTGTTGGTTCAGTGGATTATCCGCTGAGGACACGAACAACCTGAAAGTCATCGTGAAGGTTTGCCCCAAGATTATTGGAGCCAAACAGAGAGATTTGTGTTCCCTCTGGGAGAATGAGATTGTCAAGAAGGCAAAAGACATTTTTAACAAACCTGATCATGTTCTGTCTGCTGAGTCCGTGGTGATGCATTCAGGCTGTCATCATCCTTCTCCGAGGGGGGAACTAATCAATACTCCAAATCTTTTATTCCCTCTACTATCAGGTTAATAAATTCACACGATGGTCATTTTAATTACGTGTTCAATGATGGTAGTTTTAAATGATGCCTCTTGTGATTCATTGTATCTTATTTACCTTTACTTTCTGTCTCTTATCGACACCCTTGACATGTTTGGCTGTTTGTAGATGCCATAATCTGCAGCTGAATTGTTCTTTCCAAGAGTAATACAGTTGTCTACATGAATCTAAATCTGAGGAGCTGCTCTGACTCTGAATGTTCACAGTTCAGCACGTCAGTCTGGAAGGGACTGAATAAAACAGCTCCAGGACGTTTGTCCAAGTACGTAACACAATGTCTGCCAACGTCAAGGACTGCAAAGGCTTTCAGTTTTATCTTTGGGCAGGTT
>JBAMYA010000020.1:3858544-3881099 GCA_037176975.1 Arrhamphus sclerolepis
AGATGTGTTCGCTGAGCGTGCAGTATTCAGCTTACATTACCACTTACATTTTTGCAATAACTTCAATTTCCCATGGGTGCGTGCACGCGTGTGTGCATGTGGATGAGAGAGAAAGACGCAAAGAGAAGGAGAGACATGGAAAGAAAGAAAAAAAAAAGAGATTAAGAAAAATAGAGCCGGAAGCGCCGCAAATTAAAAAATACAACAATCAGCGATGCAGCAATATGTAAAAGAAGCAGCAAAGCATTTTGTCCTGGAGAATGAATAAGCACACAGGTAATGTGTTGTTGCAGAAACTCGTTTTTCTGGAGAATGCAACAACCAAAGAAACAAACCCGGCAGCTTTTTACATCTGAGTACAGAGAACAACCCAGAAGACGTGTCGTGTTGCTGGTGCTCTGAGCCATAATCAAAGTCCCTCTGAGCCTTATACTTGCCCAATTTTCAGATTTCAATGCATCATCTTCAAGAAATGACTTCCCTTCTAGGGGCTAATTGATCATCTTGATGTGCAATCACTTCACCCATTAGTGATTTCCAACTTTGCAGCAGAAATAAATAAAGTTTAAACTTTATAAAGGAACAAATTTATGCAAAATATCAACTGTGGTCTGTAGACTGACCGTGGGCACAGCCGGTGGCTAGCTGTCATCATTTTTGCTACTTACCTCTTAGCTTAAATCTAACAGAGCATCGTCATTTATATTTCAAAATAGAAAATGTTTTGTTCAGCTGTTAATCATATCAACAGACCACCTGAACGGGTCCAAAGAACTCAACTAAGCAGATGGCAGTTGTGCTCATCACATGCCTGTGAAATCCCCCTCCTATCTACCCTCTGATAAAAAAAAATAAAAAAAAATTATAATAATATTAATAATAAGGTGTGGGGACCACTAACAGACTCTGATGGTTGGACAAGAATAACATTGATTTAACAAACCTGAAATATATTGAGGAGCCTGACCACGCAAAGAACTGACACTCAGCACCAACATAGTTCAAATGGATTCTAAAATCAATTGGTAATAGATGAAGACATGATAAAACTGGGATCATGTGAGCTCTTAAGCTGGTTCCAGTTAAGAGACTCGTTGCAGCATTTTGCACAACCTGAATAAAGAATTTTTTTTAAGATTCGATGAAAAAGCATCATCTCCAGTTCAGCCTTGGTCAGCAGCCCTCTTAATTGAGAAATGTTCTCCCAGTGGAAAAAGAAACTTCAGACTTGAATTTTCAAAATGACTATCAAAGGACGTTGGTTGAAAAACCACCTACCTTAATCTTGGTTGGAGAGACGAGGCTTAAAAAGCCGAATTGTTGCCTGATTTGTGGAATTACGCTGTCTGAGGGCAGTGATAGGACTCTAAATCATTGTAGAATTATCCATCCTCATCATCTTCATCTCCACCCAACTCCACATTTACGCTGCATGTTTACTGAACCTCACAAGTGGGTTGTGGGATTTCATGACAGTGGAGTGGAGCTGCTCACTTTACCGCCAAAAACCAGCTGCTAAAAAGACTGAAAAGAGCTTTTCTCGTATTCACCGTTTTAAACACTGATCTCATCAAATTCTGATGACAGCTTCCTGATCTTGCGGCTCGTGCGCCTGTAAAGCTTTTATTTAAACTCATTCAACATGAAAAAGGTTCAGTCTGAAAATCGATTGACTTTATTTGAGCACCTGAAGAAAGTTAGAGGTTTTTAGCAAACGCTAGCATTAATAAATATGGTAAAAGTGGTAAATATTGCAGCTATAACCAGTTCCCTAGCTTGTAATAATTTAAATTAGCATACAGGCACATTTAGATCAACAAACCACTGTTGCTGTGATCACATGGTGTTTAGGTGGTAGATTCTGCCGTGTTATGCTTATACAAAGAGTGCCATGATTATCCAGGATCTTTTCAACTTTCTGATGATGTCAAAGTGCCAAAGAGATGATACAAGAATGCGAAAATATCTCTGAGAATGCTTAAAGTCTCGCCTCAGTCTAAGCACCTGTCTTGTCCAGCCGTGAGCAACATGACCAGGGGTTAATGAAGCTGAGCATCTTCTGCTACAGCAACAGCCGGTGAGGAAACTCCTGTCAGTAAAGGAGAACACGTTGATCTTCGCTCAATAACCAGAACTGTTCACTTGCAGAAGTAACATCACAGTGGGTCAACTCCCATCTATTTATTGACTGACATTAATGAGGGCTTGATGGGTGCTAATGAAGGTACAAGTGATCTTTGCCCTCTTCTGAGGGATAAAGAAGCATCTGAGATCAAAAACGCATCACTTCACACAAAGGGTAAGAATCCAAGATAATGCTAACAAATTACTTAAGTTAAATCAAATATTTATAGTAGCCTGTCAGAAATAATGTAGCTATTCTGCAGAGCGAGAATAAAATGAATGAATGAAATCTTTATTGTCCCCAAGGGGACATTTGGTTTGCAGCAGTGTTGGCACAATCAGACACAAAGAATTAAAAAAAATCCACATTTTTATCATCATAAATATCACAGAGTGAAATCTCGTAGCTGATTTCAATATTTAACAGCTAAATTATTTCAGGTATCTATTAGACTTTGCCTTCCTAGAAAAGGCCGACCTCCGTCTTGATGGCAATCACCGAAACTCTGTGAAAAGCGGATGCGGAGGGTCTGCCAGGATGGTCTTCGGCCTCCGAATACACCTAACTTGATAGACTTGGCTGAGATCAATAAGATCTAGCCCAATCATCTTTCAGCACTGTTTGACAACACTTCCCAGCCTGTTTTTAATAACTAAACTGAGATTACTGAACCAACAAGTGAAAACAAATGTGAGTACTGACTCAACAAATGAAAAATAAAACATTCTCATGAGCGACCTCTCAATATGAAAAAGTCCTCAACTTCCTTAAATAAATCAACCAACCTCTGGTTGACTTTCTTATCAATTCTATCTGTATTGGCCTCAAAAGTCAGCTTTTTATCTAGAATAGTTCCCAGATACATATACTGGTTGACTGTCTCTTCTGGTGAACCTTTTATTATCGCTACAACATTACAGTGTTGTATAAAAGAAAAGTCCACTCTCTCTCAGTTTTAAGAGTTCATATATCAAGACATAATTGATTCAATGCAAACTATATGTTATATTTTGCAAAATGCAGAACCTCCATTAGCAGCAATGCTTTAAGTTGTAGTAATTGTTTTCTCTGTCATTGTGGAGGAACTTTGGTCATCTCTTCTTCACATTGCTTCAGATTATTGAGGTTTGCAAGCATTTGTTGGGGCACATCTCTCTGCAGGTCCACAGAATTTCAGTCAGACTTTGACTGGCTCATATGCACATGTATTCTTTTCTCTTCCAGGGGTTCTTTTGTAGATTTGTTCGTGGTGGCAAGATTTACCCTCAGACAGGCTTTAGCTGTCAGACAGATGACTTTACATTTTACTCTTGAATACCCTGGTATACAGTTAAGTTTATGGTAAACTCCATGGCTGCAAAGTGCAGGTCCTGTAAGTGCAACACAGTATTACTAATATATCACTGTTAAGGTCAATGGCTGGCAAGCCTGGAACGTAAAAGGAATGAATAGATCGGCTATAAGCATCTACCTCCTTAAACGTCAGAACTATACACAAGAGGAAGGATAATATCCTATGTTATAGACCTCTCAGGATTACACTACCGACAATGTTACACTGCGCTTGTCCTCACATCCCTGTGGTCCAATGGAGCAGAACGGTGGCTGTGGACTCACAGGGGACTGCCATTTGTGCATGAAGGAGCAAAAGCTGAACTTGCAGGGATTTGTGCAAACACGATGGTTACCTCACAGCCCACATGAGGCTATTTTTTTTTTCACACAGCTGTGAAACCTCAGGACCTTTTTGTTCATGCAAGCAGTTTCAGGGGTAAAAAAGTGGGCGAAAAAATGTTGGTAAAATCGAGAGCTGAGATACTTAAGAGTGTGAGGAGGAAAAATGAATAAAGATAAAAATTAGCCTTCAGAAGAAGCTGCACTTGCTTTTTTCTTAAAATTGTTGCTCAAACAGTTACAAGATGATTGTTAAGACAAAAGAACTGACCTGGTTCACATATGTTCTGTTGACTTGGATCAAACTAAACAAATCCACACTTCTGCTCAGCACAGGAGGATAGATTTTTGTCACAGGCTGGTAATGACAGAGCACTTCTGTTGTAATAAAATGCTGATGCACTTTCACGGCACAGCAACATCTCTTGTTGTTTGTATTATCATCATATTATCATTTTCTCAGAAAATGCCATTCCCTCCTTTTTCTCTGTATAAAAGTCTGTAGATCTGAGGTCATTACATAAAACCACAAGATCAGCGTGGAACTCTGATTTGCATTTCAGTTAGATTTGTCCCTCTTGCTTGTGCATCTGCTACGACCATTAATCAGTGGCCCAATAAAACAGAATTTGCATGAGGCCGATAGTGTATACTCATCCTGCTGAGCTTTCATGAAGCTTTTCATGATAAAACACAGAGGCCAAATGAGCTGAATGAAAGTAAGTAAAGCATACTGTATTTTTGTTGCACAAATTTTGAGCATTCTTCTACCCTTCACTGTTTTATTTCTGGATTCTGTCTCTTGAAAAATCTGGAGAAAAAAAAAAAGATTTAATTTTACTTGAGCTGACATTTTAGTGTCCATGCTGTCATCAAATTCATTCATTTCATGCAGCAGGCAAAAACTGGCCTTTGTGCCCTTTTAAACTTGTACTTTAACCTGAATGTGAAAATGTACTAATGTTTAATTGGTTCCGATATGTCCAAAATGTTGAAATTTATTTTATGGTTATGTGAGATTATTTGATTCCATTTACTCTGATATCAAAACATTTTCAACGCTTTAAACTCCATCCCAAGTCCATCATCCCCACGGAGCAGACTGATTTGAAGGACTAGATCCAGACAAGATGTCCATGTAAATTTTGGGCTCAAACGTATCCAGCAAACATAAACAACTGTCATCAAATATCAGCTGGATGGATGGAGGATGAAATCCGCTACAGCTGCATCGGAGCAATTACAGACTCTGGCTTATAACAGCCAGTCTCTAAATTCAGCTGCAAAGACAAACTTGCTTAATTTAAATGTTCATAATTGCACCTGATAAATATGTTGTTGATGCTGTTGGTCCCATTATGTTGCCTCATGTAAGCAGAGTTCTCTTCCTACTGACTGCTTTTAACATACAGAAGACGTCTTTGAAAGAGGGGGAAACAAAGGAGAGAAAGAAAGGAAAAACATGCCTGACCCTCTCAACTTTAGATAGATCTCAGTCTTAATGGTGCATCAACTCGGCACAATGGATTGATCCAACAGCACGTCTGTGTCAGCTAAAGCATCCTGCACCTCTAATGCAGTCATATTGAAGTTTTGCTCTGCATATTTCCCGGCAGACAGGCTTTCTTGTTTTGTTATTTTACTCTTCCTCAGGAAGTTTTTCTATTCCTCCAGACTTTTTTTTCTTGCTTTCAACATCTCTTACTGTCCTTGCAGAAACTGGAAACTGCGAGCTGGAGGTACTTTTATCTCTTTTTATAGCCTTCCCTTGCTTAGTAGCATCAATTTGTGTCACTTTTACATCCAAAGTCGATGCCTGATAAATGTTACCACGATGACACCTCAGTCATCAGTCTTCACCTTTAATTATTTAAATAAGAGTCTTTTTTGTACACAACAATAGTGATACACAACACTAAGTGATCAGTGATTCATTATTTCACTGATAAACTGTTCTTTTATTGTCCCTTTAAGTACTGAATCATTATTTCAGTGTTATTTGTCCATCAGTTATTTCTTTTTTTCCTTCTTCTTTGCGTCATTGCTGGTTTTCATAAATTTTACAACCCAATTAAGATAAGAAAAGGAAGAGTTTGTGCTAATTGGACAGGTTATCATGAAATGAGGAGTCATTCCTTAGTAAACAGAAAATATGATGCACCACTTTAATGGAAACAGCACACAGAAAATAGAAGAACTGCATTAGTAGTAGTGCAGTAATGACTCCATGACCTGTGGAGTCCCTCAGGGGTCAGTTCTTGGACTACTTTACATGCTTAGTCAGTGTCATGTCATCCATTAGAACAATGTCGCTGTTTGTTTGGTTTTTGGGAGGCTCTTTCACCAAATGATTCTGGTCCTTGAGATTCACTCTATTAGAATGAGACAAAAATAATAATAAAAGGACACAATTAAGCCTCTGTCAACTCAAAAAAGACAGGGCAAAAATAATATCAATACAAAATATTTTTTAAAAAAACAGGGTAGAAATTTGGGACTTTTAACTAACTCAGCTTTTTATCATCTCAAACTAATATCCAGAGTAAGAGATCTCATGTCCAGAGCAGATTTAGAGAAGCTCATCCATGGCTTCATCTCCAGCAGACTGTAATACTCTTCCATCTGGTCTTCCCAAAGAGACAATTAGGCAGCTTCAGCTCATTCAGAACTGAATGCGCTGGGGGTTCTAATGAAGAAACAGAAAAACCGAGCTTCCTGTTTCTTCTTAAATCTTTACATTTGCTCCCACTTACCTACAGAATAGACTTTAGTTTATGAATTTATCACTAATATAAGGCCACATTACATTTCTAATCTCCTTGAGGAATATAAACCAAGATGGGCTTCTGAGATGTTTCAATGGGACTCAGCTAGAACCTCAAGTCAGAACCAAACAGGATGAAAATGTATGTAGATACCATGCTGCCCACAGCTATTGTAAACTTCCTGTTGATATTAACTCTTCCCCCGATCTAGCTTATTCATCTGTAATGCACTATCTACTAAAGTTCATGAAGAGTTAATAGGCTAGTAATTATTTATGATTCATCAGTCATGATTTATTGTCATCAGGTGTTTACTGAGCCTTTGCTGATTCATTCTTCTCTCAACTTAATGTCTCATTATGGCCACGCAGTAAAGTTGTAAAGGACCAACTCATTAACATATGATCACCTAGCTTTTATTGGTGCTTCCTGATTTTTTCATTTGCTCCCTGGTGATATATAGTAGGGATTTTTTTGTTTTGTTTTGTTTTTTCTACTCCACTATAAAGTGCTATAATGTTATTTATGGCAGTCTCCCAGATGTAAAATCTATGCCTTTTCACTTTTGGCTACAGGAGTGTAGCAGTCAGCCATGATGCAAATAGATATGACTTCTCAGCACTAGCACACACCTCCTCTCACATCTCACTGACCTTCTCTAGATAAACTAACCCACTCAGTCATGCTATGTTTTTTGACATGCCCATGCAAACCAGTATATCTGGACATACATTTGAGCCCTCATAACTTGTATTATATCTTTAAATTGTGCTTTTGCACATTCTGTTTGCTCATAAATCCTGGGAGTATCATCGTCTCTGTTTACCCTACAAACATGAAACCAGAGAGGCATGCAGCAGCTCAGCAGCACTCTAAAGCCACTCATTTAGTGAAGATGCTTCCAGCTTTGTGCCTGTCTGAAGCAGAATATTAATCAGGGCCCTGCAGCCCTTTAACTGTAACATGCTCCTATCAATGCAGTATTAAGCCCACAGACAGATTCAAACAAAGTAAATTATTTATAATAGTGAGCTCTTGTGCCAAGAAGGGATGGATAACCTCAGCACAGAAAGCAATCCACTGCATCACTATTGCATCGTTGTCTACTCAGATACGCCCATGATTAGAAATCCCAACACACAAAGTCCTCCAACACAGCTTTGTTGCTGAACCCTTGCAGAGAAGCATTAGTTTCCAGCACAGAAAAATGCCTACTGCGTTTCCATTATTAGCTTCTCAATGTGATTCTTATTTTGTAATACTTGCTTTGAAACTCCAGGTGGTTATGCACACAGTGAATGAAAACTGACAAGACAGAGTCGGTGCATGAGATGCAACTCTACAGGCAGATGTATTTCTATAACCCCCTCAGCGCTCATCATTGTCTTTCATAATAGTGTGTTAAGAAACACTTTGCATTTATGGCTTAGCGGAGACATCAAAGGCACTGACCAAGTTCTCCCAGCATGACTGTTTTATGACATGTACCAGACCAGATGAGGGAAGATGCAGCCAACACTTTCACCGTGGAGACAGTCCAAGCGTGGCTGTTTTCCACCTTGGACAAACATGTATTTTGACTATGTGTACAACATAATAAGATATCACTCCAAGGTTGTGTTTAATGTGTCTACGTTCCTAAAAAATACTGATAGATTGGTCTAAGCTCATGGGTGTCATACCTTGAACACGAAAACATTTCATCTAGAATCTTTCTGCAAAGCAGCTGCTTCCACTTTTCGTATTCAAGTCTCTATTCAGAAAAGAGCAAGCTCCAGTACATCTGAGCCACAGCCCTAAGTTTAACTGGAGACCCTCTCTGAAAAAGCCAAGCTCCGATTTTACATGACAATACTGCACAATTAATATATCTAACCTGCTCCTTAAAACCTTCAGGAACATCAACCACGGTCATGCAGTCTTTTTTTATAATCTTGTTATAGCTTCAACAAAGCACTTTGTAGCACACCTTCAGCATCCCACAACTTAAATGGCAGTAAATCAGATGGTTGAGATGAGTTGTACAGACTTGCAGTACATGCAGCTGACTAGTGACTTGTCAGGAGGTGTGCTTCAGGCTACTCACTGGCTTGCATGAGCTGTCCCTGACGTCCAAACACCTGAGAGAAGGTGGCATGGCTGCAGGTGAGGGTGTCCTCCATGGCTGCTCCACAGTCACACACTGAGGAAGAAAAGAAAAGAAAAAGAAAATGATGAGGGAAGGTCAGGATCACTGCGTCACATCAAGATGGGGAATGGGGGAGACGGGAAAAGCGAGAAAGGGGTTGCCTGCCTTCAGTTGGAGAAGCTGGTGCGTGATGTCAGATGATGACCGCTCTCCCCTGGACTCGTCCTGCTCCTGCTGCTGTTGCTGTGTCTGAGGAGTGAAATACAGCCCCTTGCTACTCACAGAACTGCTCGCTGCATGGATAATGGGTGGGGGGTGGGGGGTGCCTGTCTGCTTGTCAGCGTGTGTGCGCAAAAGAGAAAGTTCTCTGAATGTGTGCCTGCGAGAGCATTTTGGCTTGTAAATGTGAGGGAGAGTTTAAAGCTGGGATGTAGAGCAGGTAGCGGATCTGGAGGCACACTTGCTCTGCCAGCACTCTGATCTTTTGCTTTGTCTGTGCAGACTGACAGCCCTCTGCAGCTCTAAGGAGGATTGGTGGAAGGAGAGGGAAGAGAAGGCGAGAAGGCAAGAAGGCAGGAAAGGGATGAATCCAATATAAGTCAATCCAACCATCACTCTAAAGTAAATGTCAGTATATGTCCCCTGTGCATGAAACAGGACTGTTGTTTTATGATCTATACGAACACCCCTCCCACCTCTCTACAACCCTCATTTGCTGTTCCTCAGCAGTAACATCTCTTTCTTGAGCTCCTTTTCTCCTTTACTTCTCTCACTCCCTCCACCACACCCCATGCAAATCGTCTCAATCTGTCTTAAAGCTCGGGCCGCTGTCAGGAAACAGACTCTAGTGAACTCAAGTGCTTCATCTTCCCCCGCTCCTTGGGGGGAGGGGGGGGGGTGTTCTGGTGAGAAAGTAGGAGGGTTGTGTACAAATTAAAAAGTAGGGCTGGTACAGTTGGTAGTTTCCAGAGGCTTCATTCTGAAAAGGAAGAGCAGAAAAGTGCTGAGACTGAAATAAAAGATTGTTTCTTCTCAAGTGAGAATATAATTCTTATGAACTTGCTTCTGTGTGTGCTGAAGCACTGATGCCGGTGCTTTTCACATGCTGCTGCAAAGAGTATGCAAGAGTAACAATAACAATAATAGTAAATCAGTACAGGATCAAATGAGGACATGTTGTGAGATCTTAAAATACCCTATTAGACCTTGAAGGCTTAGTTGTATTGTACCCAAAGTGCAGTGGTTGTCATGGAGACATCCACCACAGACAAAACTGACACAGTTATTCCAAAATCTTATCACACTCAGACCACCTTTGTATTGTCTAATTCCTCCGCAGCCTGTAGATTGGTATTAAGCATTCTATTTCCTTAACAGCAAAAGAAAAGAAAAGAAAAGAAAAGAAAAGAAAAGAAAAGAAAAGAACTTTGCCAGGAAACCTACTGTCATGCAGCCATCTCTCACACGTTTGCTCTGCAGGGTGAACTCATCCAGGACCTGACCTCTGTGCTCACATCCTCCTGTTTTGAAAGGAAGTGGCAGCATGTTCAGTTCACCACAGTGGGCGGTGGGAAGGAGGCTCGGTCACCAGTCCTACTTCTGCAGCTGGTTCTACAAGTAAGAACCACGTATAAGGAAAGACATGGAAACCATGCCCCACATTTACTACATGACAGTAAACATCTGCAACTCAATTCAGAGGCAGCAGCGAGCAGCACTTTGCTGCATGCACACACAGCTAAAAGTCACAAATTGCTGCAGTTAAAGCAAAAAGTAACACTCAAGTCACGTCCTTAAGTCTGGGAGACAAATGCCCAGCTGACTGAAACTCTTCACCATCTTCATCAGCTTTAATGATATTCTCTTTGAACAGAAAATAGGGACACAGTGGGCTTTTTTTAGAAGGCTGGATATTGTCACATATGAGGAACTGTCACTGTGTCCCCTGTCACTTTTCCAGAAGATAATTACAATTCCTGTTAACTGAATAACAACAATCCAGTCTGATCCAGATTCCTCATTTGAAACCATGTATTTTGATGTATGAAATGATAAACCTAGAACATTTTGTTATTAGGTTGGGCACCGCTCATTGGTTGACTTAAAGTTAATTCAGCCATCATCTATCATTGCTTACTCCCATTTAGAGTCACTGGGATCTGCTAGTCTTTCCCAGCCCTCTTCAGGCAAAAGGCAAGGGTACACCCTCGACAGGTCGACAGTCCGTCACAGTGCCACTTACAATCACGCATACTCACAGGAACAATTTAGAATCACAACTTAACCTGACATTCATGTTTTTGGACTGTACGAGGATCCCACACTCACAGCTGTGAGTTATATCTTAGAGAACTTATCAAGAATATGCATCCCCAAGGGAAAGAAAACAAAAAAACTTACCAAGTGAAAAATTCTTTTTCCATAAAACTTAAAAAATTAAAACACTAGATGGTGCATCTGCCATTCGTGCAGCTAGCTCAGGGGTGCGTCCCAGCCTGCTCCTGCTGCACATCCTCCACTCTCTCTCTGCCTATTGTCAGTAAAAGTCACGAGTGTGACACACAAAAACAAAACAATAAGATCCCAGCATCAGTGTAAACTTAGCAAAATTATTGGAATAATGAAACAGCAGATTTCTGTTTAAATACACAGTCATTAAAGGATTTCCCTGGACTTACAGGAAGGTTAATGTACTCTGAGGATCGCGTACCTCCAATAAAAGTCAGCATCTCTGGTCTCTGGAGGCCTCACATCTTTGTGACAGTTTCAGTTATGTGAGTGGACCTGTGGATGGCAGTGTCAGCATGTTGTTGACTCCATCCACCACACAGTCCACAATGACATATTTGTGCAGACAGTTTTGCTTCACTCAGGAGGAATTCCAATTCCCTGACTCTTCTTCCATCAAGCCAAAGTTTCAACTTCTACACTGTCTCAGTACCTGTGAAATAACAACATCCCCATCACTCAGCACACTAAAACGCAAACATGACTATGTCAAACTAAGACACTGTGAAGAAATACATTTTTTACTTGCTTATTCCAGTGACGAGAACCTTTGCTGCATTTTTTTAAACCAGGATTATTTATGTAGCCACTGCAAGGAAGCAAAAAGAGGACAAGATTTGGAGAATGCACTGCCATGTCCAGATGCAGTTTTGAAGGAAGTGATCTTGATTTGCATCCATATTTAATAGGTTCTTCTTTTAAACATTCTCCAACTCTTAAGCAAGTTAAATAAAAATTTGAACTATCAGCAATCAGCAGCCCTCGGGGGAATCTTTCCTTATATGAAAATTAACATTTCACAGATGTCAAGAAAACTTTCTAAGATGACCACCAGGGACCATTCATTAAGATGTGCAGCCGACTTCTGCGAAATCCCCCGGAGGACGCTCCACTTTGATGGGAAACAGAAAAACAGCAACTGAAAACATTCTTTGATGAACAAATAAAAAGATTAAAAAAATGTAAAAGAGTTGGTCAGAAAGCAACAGACTGGAAGAGGGATGAAGTGTACCATCCAATACTCCAGACCAATTTATTATTATTTACTTTGAGAGCATCCAAGCATTGAGCTCAAAAGAAGGCTTACATGATCTCAGATGGTCCATGCTTCCCACCATCGTTTTTAAATCAAGTGATTAGGGGACGTTCTTTAGAAAAAAGAAGATCCCATTAATTCAGCTCAGTTTAGTGTTTGCACAAAGCACTAATCCACAATAATTCATCTCAGGGCAAAGTACAAAAGTTCAAAGCAAATCCAGCTTCATACAGACCAAGTCAATATAATTTATTATAATCCAATTCCATTCATTTTATTACGGTGGCATTTTTTATCATGCCAATTCCTTAAAAGTAGCCTAGTAAAGGAAATCACTAGATTGTATCATTTCTCCAATTCAATTCAGTCCCCAGTCCTGAGTGTGCATGGAGCAGTAATCGTCTTAGCTGCTGTCTGCTTGATCCAGATCAATAAAATGACCCTTCTGAAACAGAGCAACATCTTTTCCATGACCACAGGATGTTTCTATCAGGGTCACTTTAAGGAATGAGCCTCCGCGCTGCATCAGTTAGAGGTAAATAACTAGCTGAACCATAAATCACTGCAGCACTTCATTAGGTCTCCAATGGGATCTTCTTACCTATTTGCTTAATTAAACCCAGGTGGTGACATAATCACTTTCTACAAAAGGTCACTCCTAATTAGAATTACACTATTTAATGGAGTGCAATATTATTTGATGCTGTTGGGGTGGGTTTTTTTTTTTTATGTCTCACAAACTGATTTTTTTCCAGAACCTTTAGCATGAGCTATTAAAAACTTGAGATGGGTAAATGTTATATTCCCCTGCATCTTAAATCTGCCTCCTCTGGAAATTGTAGTTTGTCCCGTCAAGGCAAGCACACAGAAGCATGGAACTGCATTTTTATGAATAGAGCTGAAGTTCCATACACAGCAATCAAGAGAGAGTGCAGTGATATTTTACTCTGACAGCATTAATATAGGGCAGCACTCTTCCAATTGCCCATCCCCTCTCTCTCTCTCTCTCTCTCTCTCACACACACACACACACACACACACACACACAGCTGAACTCCCATAAACTACACAGCTATAGACCTTGACAGTGAAGCAAATAAACATATCTTTGCGTTCCTCTAAAAGAAAATCTGGCCCCCCAGATCAGGTCCACACACAAATTGAGTTTGTCTCCAGTGGGAGAAGCACGTTACTGTTGCACCCATCTGTCCAACAGATTTGATAAACAAGTACAGCAAGAGTGATGGATGAGGTTTGGGCAAAAATAAGATCAGCATTGAGCCAGATTAAATCTTAAAAAGGATATTACCTGTGACACGTACACCCTCTAAGAAGCAGAGGCTGTTTTGTCTTTTTTCCCCCTTCAGGTTGTTCATCTTTGGGAAAAGAGTCCAGAAAATTAAGATTTAAGCCATCAAACTTATTTTCAGGAGACTTAAAACTCTTCAAAGTATCTGAAGTTCATGTTTTAAATATTGATCAATTCAGAACCACAACAGATTTGAAATGAAACATTAAATATCTGATTTAAGCATAGATTGTCAGCATTAATTACAGAGGCTACGCAAAAATATGGTATTAACCATTTAAGGAATTAGTTGTTTTAAAAGCATCTCAATGTTCTTCAAAGTCATCACAGACATCAGATATTAATTTGGCATTTGACAGTTGTCAAAATATGCCACCAAGAAATGCATGTAAACAGTTTACAAGGTCCAAATAAACAAAATATGGTGTACCCTAACTTCTAAAACACTCTGTAAAACGTATTGAAGCTTTTACCCTCTGTATCGACATCATGAATCTTAATTCTTATGCTATTTGCTCAATTCTGTTGACCGACAAAACTACAGTCTATGTAAGAATTGGAGGCACTTTGCGACTCACATAATCAGCCTTCCTGACAAGTGACCTGCTCCCAGAAAACAGATATAGATCTTTCAGCAGCAAGCACACTGATGAGAGCAACGGCAAGTCTGACCTGCGGAACAGAGGCAGCGACTAAAAATACGACTGATGGTGGACACGCCACCTTGCAAATAACAAATGAAAACTTTTTTTTTTCTATAAATTGGCCAGTCCTCATATTACTTTTAAGTGGAAAAGGCAATCAGCAAATGTAATGTAGGAAACTTTACTACAGCTGGAAATTAATCTTGTTTAACGGGAAGGTCCCAGGATGTAGAGTCAGAGCCACTTATGAGTGTAATTAATCACAATCTCATTTGCAATCACAAAGTAATTCCTTATATTGTACAGACATTAAAAAAAAAAAAAAAAACATACGTAGAAATATATTACACTTTAAACGATAAATGGAATATTTCCCCATGAATCATCTTGTACCCACACGTTTTTGAGAGCTGGGTACGACTGAGACTCCTGCAAGCAAAAACAATAACAGCTTTATACAAAGTGAAAAAAAAAACAAAAAAAACTTTATTATGTCAATTACAGCAATGTTTTGAGGTCATTCAGGATTTTTTTTTTCCTTTCCTTTTTTTTTTTTCTAACTTTGTTCATCCTTAAATACATGATCTTGATGCTGATAGGCAAAACAAAGATTTCTTACTGAAACATAAATTGACTTCAAATCATATTGTTCAATTCATTTTCCCATAACATGCTACAAGCATCAAAGCAGTGCCTGGGTGGTGGCGCTCTCTCTGTGGTACAACTGGACATGATGAAGATGATGGAAAAGGTGGGTGAACACTGAAGAGACCGAACTGAAAACATTTTAAGTAGAAGGAGCATTTCATTGGCAGGATGAATTTATCACATTAAGTTTTACAACATATAAACTCACTTAAAACGTCCTTGAATCTTTCAGCATGGCTTTCGACTTTGTAAATGTCTACTTAGAACAGATCTCACCTTACATATAAGTCATAATTATAGCATATAAAAATTGCGCCATGAGCCGTTTTTAGATAAAACCAGTTTAGACATGCGTTTGCCAGAAGGCTGAAAAAGTAGAGCTTGAGATAGATCGACTATATTCCGGGAAAATTATCAATATCTGCAGAGTGCAACAAACCCGAACACATTCCATAACACACTGTTTAATGAAACCAATGTTAAAGTTTTGGCAGTTTGTTTTAAAGTGCTGTAAGAACACTTGGCTGTTTGAATGATATTAAAAATTATTTTCAAGACAGGCATTATTTTAAAAAAAATTATAACATTATTCCCACACATTTACAGCTGGAATTACCTGCCAACATCTAATAACCAAAACAGAAGGCATGTAAAAACATGAAACATTTGAGATTTAGACCCAAGGAATATTTGTCAGGTTGCACCTCAAAGCATGAGCCATTTGCAAGCTTCCTGTTCCTGAGGACCAACGACTGCAGTAAAAAACTGCCACTTTGATTTTGTTTCCCAAACAAAAATATGCCAATAAGATATATTCTACAGTGACTACAAAAAAAACCAAAAACAAACAAAAAAAAAAAAACATACATTTTTAGCAAATTATGTATAAACGGAAGTAAGCACCCACTGGGGTGGACAGGGGAACTGGCTTTATCTAGTTTTTATCTATTCAGAACATGCGTTAAGAGACTGGAACATCTAAAGAACCAAATGGAAAATATGGAACAATAATAATCAACAAGTTTATCTCACTAACTGAATTATGATTGCCATTAGCAATATATGAGCTTTCCAAAGTAACGGAGCCCTAATCTTACTGTTTTGGGTCAAGTAATGACACGTGTTTTTATATATTAACTCACTGTCATCTACAGTTGGTTTTTTTTCTTTTTTGCAAGGCTGGCAGAAGTCGAGGCTCAGTTTAGTTCCTTCCTTAAATCCAGCAAAAGCAGTTCAGATAGGCAGAACAGTTTTAGATGAGGAAAAAAGAAAAATACAAAAAGGTCATCCTCAGTGCCTTGGAGAGTCCAGAGGGTTGCCTGATAGGTGAACGCTGCTCTCCCAGGAAGAGCTCAACACTGTCATCATGGCTTATTTCAGCAACTCCTGCAAAAACACAACACAGTAATAAAGAAACAGAAAACAAACATGAGGACAAGTATTAAAAGAGCTGACAAAATTTATCAGTGGAATTCAGTGATAATCAAAGGCATTTTTCACAGAAAAACTGGCATGTGATGTTCACAGGTTCAAATAAATTTCTGTTTTTCTCCGTCTAACAATGTTATCAACTATACGTTTAGAAACATTGGTTGAATGTAGTATAAAATTTTAACAAAAATCATGGTTGGCTCTCCATGGTTTAGTTTCACATAATAACAAAGAGGAAATAAAGAAAAAAAAACACACTTTAATGTTACAAACCTTGTAACACAAAATCTCATAGATTTAAGTATTTCTAAACTGCCCGATTAGCAGTCAAAAAGGCAGGTTGTCTTACCTGAGAGTCTTTTGGCTCTTGCATCGGTGGTTCCTCGGTTTTCACCTCAGCAGGAGGAGCTGCCATCTGTGAGCTCCTTGTCACAGGACCACCCGCTCTCTCCCTCATGCGGAGAGAAAAACGTTCTTCTTTCTTAACTTGTTGCGATGATGGTGATTTGGCCTCTGCTAATCTCTTGGGTGCCGCCTCTTTACCCACTGTTGGACGCTGCATTCTCGTGGCTGGCTGATGTGTCGTGTCACTGGGAGTGTCTGGGACTGCAGGGGTAGGAGTTAGCTGAACTAGGCCCTTCTTGGTTTTTTTTCTAGCAGAGACTGGTGCTGGGGACAGGGCAGGCCTTTTTAGTCTGCCCATTTTAGCAGCAGTTTTTCCTCTGCTTGCCTGCAAAGATTCAGCGTCTGTTGCACCAGAGCTACGAGCCCTGGTCTTTCCAAGACGTTTAGCCTCTGGTTCTGTTTGTACATCACAGTCTGAAGCCCTTTTTCTACATGTATTTTTATCTACAACAGAAACAGCTTCTTTTTTCACATCTGCTAGACCTTTTTTGCCCTTTTTAGCAACAATGGGTTTCATGGGACAGCTGATTGCCATATGCTTAGTCAGACTTGCAGTGTAAGTGAACTCCCGACTGCAGTGAGGACAGACGTTAGAGGCCTGCTCTTCTTCCACTTTGACAAAAACCTTCTTTACAGTAGTGGCAGCTTTGTTTTTCTGTGTTATTGCCTTCTGGACCAGCTGGTTTTTCTTCTTGCTGAGGGCACTCAGTTTAGTTTTAGTGATATCTTGATTAAAGTTTAGTCTCTTTGGTTGACCCATCCTTCGGAAAGCACCCTGGCCTGCAATGGCTGCAGGGGGTGACACAACTCCATTTGGACTCTTCACTATTTGTTTGAGGGGGATAGGGTTTTTCTTGGGAGTGTAACGTTTCTTATCACTGGCATTGGCACAGGCCAGTATATGCTTGTGAAGTTCAGGCATGTTGTCAAAACTGTTGCCACACTTAGTGCAACGAATGGCAGTGCTGAAAGTCTGCGGTATGTTGTGAGTAGTGAAGTTTGTGGCAGAGGCCACTGAGCTAGCATGAGAACGGCTATGATAAGGAAAGGGGGGTGGTTTAAAACTGGGATAGTGTTGATTAATGCCAAGCCGAACATCAGGGCCTTTAGGCTTTCCTCCTTCTGAGGCCATGATCTTTATTGTAGTGTACAACTCTTCATTGGGGTCTTCTGTATGATTACCATTCACATCGGGCTCTTCTTTTGCTAAATGAGTCTCACTTTCAGGAGCATTTTCATCAGTCATTTCTGGTGCTGGTGTTGAGGGACTGATCTCCTCTTTGGATCTGGATGGATCTGTGTAATTTTGTGGCCTAATTTTGCCAGTTTCTACAGTAGTATGTGAACATGTCTCATTAGGATGCAGATCCTTTTGGTGCTGTTGAAGGTTACAAAGAAAGGCAAACTCTTTGGAACAGACAGAACATAGAAAGATCTGACCCACTCCATGTAGCGTTGTCCGGTGAGTCAGCAGAGCCGGAGCATCACCAAACAGCTGAACACAAAATTCACACTTGAAGGGCCAGTCGGCAGCATGCTCAGTGATATGAGCACTGAGCTCTTTAATGGAGTCGAATGGCTCTTCGCAGACATTACACACAAAAGTCTTGCAGTATGACAAGTCCAATTCCTCTGCCTCAGAGTTTTTATCAGACGGTTTTTCAGAAGCAGCAGGCAGAGGAGAAAAGTCAACACCAAACTGAGGGGCATCATTTGTAATGGACAACTCGTCCTCACAGTGCTGAGGCTCCTCCTTTACTTTGATCTGAGGAAGAGATTGTGAGACTAGTGATAAAGATGACTCGTGTGATTTAGGAGGATGAGATGTTGAGGAAGATGATAATTCAGGTTGTGATAAGAGTGCACCAGAGTCCAATTTCAAAGATGTCTCAGTTTCTTTGACAAAGCCATTGAGCTGACTACTGCAAGCTGCATTCAAAGGAACACTACCCTCTGTAGTTGGCAGATCTACTGCTTCAGGCCCAGGACTTGGTGTTGTTGAAGAGATAGGGGGACCTTCAAGGAGAGTGCTTAAGGAATCCAGTGGGTTTGAGATATGGTTCTCATCTTCATTGTTTTCCTCAGTCAAGTAATTCTCAGCTGGGTCTGATGGATGTTCAATTGATCTTGGAGACATTTTGGGGGAGAGGACAGGTAGAGGTCTCTGTGCAGGAGAGTCTGAGGGCTCAGAGAGGGGAGAGCTCGGCATAGCCGGTGGAGATGGTATGGTAGGTAGAACAGGGGGAGGTGGTGTTGGTGATGTTACACTGCAGGTGCCGGGCGAAGAGGGATTCATGGTGACAGGGGTCAAAGAGGGTGGAGATGGGTGAGCAGACTCTGATGCAATAGTTGGAGAGCGAGAATGGAAACCACTTAGGTTTGTCAGAGCCAGGGGGCCCTCTTCTGCTGGCAAAGTCAGACCCACATACTCATTCATGAGCACTTTTTCAAGCATACTGGTGTTAGGCTTTCTCTTTTTTACAAGAGGCTGGGATGCTGAATTTCCCTTTGATTCTGGTTCAGCAACCGCCTTCCGATGTAAACTTAAGTCCAAAGCTAAATCCCCATGTACCTTGTTTAAGCCATCAGTTTGTTTACTGACAGAGCTCGACAGATCCAAGGGCTGTTGATTACAGGAATTTCCTCCACTACTTGAAGAAGCTTGGCTGTGCACTACATTTCCAGAGGAGTCCAAAGTGTCTCCATCATTTATTTCCAACATGCTATCAGGAGGTGGCACACTGTGGCTTTCAAGCTTTGGCACCTTAAGCGAGTGTGCATTCAATCCTTCTCCTTGACAGCTTTCAGTTTTGCCTGCAGGACTGAGCTGGGGAGATGCTGGGGGAGAGGCTGTTCTTCTTTTAAACTTTCCTGAAGCCCCTTGCAGTGGCGCGACTGAAAGTGGTGAAGCCAGTCTATGGCTGTCTGTTATGAGGGCTATGGTTGATTTTTGAAAGTCTTGAGTCTGAAGGAGCTGTTTGAGCTTAGGTGAGAGGTATATTGTTTTCTCCCGCTGAAATGCTGATGATTCTGCTGCTTGCTGAAATAGTCCTCCCACTAACAATTTAGATGAGGAAGAAGTGGAGGATGACGATGATGGAGCTGTTTCTGTCTCCACTTTCAGGCCAGTAACGAGAGGCGGCGTCGATGTCCTCCTTTTTGCCACTGGCTGTCCACTGTTGGAGATTTGCTTTGAAACACTTGTTCTAGCCTCCACCTTCAGTGCTTGACCAATCTGATTTGGACTGATAATAACCGTGTCCAAACCAAACAGTGATGCTGATCTCGAGTCCACCTCTATCACCTCACAACCACTCACTGCACTGGTGGACACAATCTTGCCATCAATGTAGAAACTCAGGTTTTCCGAGATGTTTTTAGATATGTCAACAGCATAATCATCTCCGTCTGCCTCATCTTCTGTATCTGCACTGGGCACATAGACGGTAGGAGGGCTGGTGCTGAGGGACTCACTGGGCTGCTGTGCTGATGCCTCCTGCAACAGCATGCCTTTCCTGCGAACTCCCTTTGGTAACAAGTGCCTTTCGTGAATTCTTCGTTGGTGTCTACGCATGTTGGTGTGTGTTCCAAATGCTTTATTACAGTACTTGCAGGGATGGAGTTCCTTTGACTCCCCATTTTCATCCAATGTTAAGGGGCGGTCACTATGTGGTCCAAACTCTTTTTTCTGCATCTCAGGATTTTGTACATGTCCTGTAAACTGAGACCCTATGGCTATATAGTGACTAGTAGGGCTGGTGCAGTCAGGACTGGAATCAGTCTGTACCATAGGACTGAGTACACTGACAGCCCCAGCCAGGGAACCAGGCTTTTTCTTAGACCTACTTTCATGTCTTCTCTCATGTCGCCTCCGTCCCACCTGTGAGCCAAAGGATTTATTGCAGTATCGACACTTGAAGAGTTGTGCTTGTTGGTTGCTGATGACATGAATGTGTGCATGACGCTCAAGACCCTGTCTTGTGGAAAAGTGGCGCTCACAGTGGGGACAAGAATGTGATTCTCCTTGAGGATCAGCCTCAACCTCACCATCAGGGTCACGATTAGCATCGAGCTCTTGCTCTTTTCCTGCAACTAAGGAACATTCTAACTTCACCTGTGAATCCCCAGGGCTTTCTTCACTGCAAGTTACCAATGGGCCAGACTGCTTATTTTGCATGGATTCAGCCACAGTTAATTCCTGAGAGGTTTTTTGCTGCACTTCATGTGGCTCATCAACATCTTCTTCTTCTTCTTCCTCCTCCTCCTCTTCCTCTTCTGGCTCTTCCTCCTCCCAGTTTACTCTGTCCATCACTGCTGCTGACATGTCCTCCACATCTTTATGGTCAGTGTTCCCCAGGGGATGGACTTCCTTGAGTCCCTGTGAGGTCCCCGACAGAACATCTTCTTCCTTCACACCTGTAACAAGTCACAATAGTGCTCTCTAATGAAACTATTTTTGATTTTTATTACATAAATGAAATAACCAAATTCTGTCATGTTTTGTTGACAAATGTTTGATTAAAAACAACACTGCCAGTATGTGGTGATGAGCAAACTTACCTTCTCCCTCGTCCCACATCTCTTTCACGATATGTTTGGTTCCACCAGTTTTTTTGAATCCACCCAAACCAGCTTGTCTGGCTTTTTCCAGCAGCTTTCTTCTAGCTGTAAGTAGACAGACACACACACACTGTTTGTCAAGCTTGATTGCAACACAAGTTTATGCAAATATTCTGTTACTTAAAAAAAAAAAAAAAAGTATTATCGAGAATAGTTTTTGTCAGTATCATATCAGTGAAAAACAAAACAAAAAGCAAAACAAAATCGCCATTGAGAACAAAGCAGGAAAAAGACAAAAAGCCAAAATTTTTACTTTGGCTGCTGGTTACACTCATCTCATGTAACCTTTACTCTTACATCATACAATACAATAATCAGATGTGTACTTTTCATCCTCCTTTGATACACAGCATTGTTTTTAGACCCATATCACTTTTTGTAATAATAATAATATGCCTCAACTGTTGAGTCAAATTATTTGAATGTGTCCACTATATGCTCATTTACAATGACATCCCAATTTGACAACTGTTGATTTATTATCTTGCAACATGTGCATCATATTCCTCCCTTAAACCAAAGCAGCATGTGTTTGGTTACTGGGCACAACTTGGATCAACTACTACTTTTTTTTTTTTTTTTTTTTGGGAGGGTTTGTTTGTAACTACCTCAACGGCATGATATTCTGATAGCCGGGCATTTGATACGGCTAAAAAAACAGTCATCACAAAGGTTCGTAACAGCTCAAATGATGCAACAACTGCAAAAGGCAACTAAAGGAATGTGGTCAGAAATCAACAACATGAATCAGTTGAACTGGAGCAATATCATTCTGCAAAATTGTCCTGATCCACTTAATCCTCTGAGCACAGCACACTGATTTTTATGGATTTTGAGGCTATAACCCCCCCCTCCATCCCAAAAAAAAAAAAAAAGAAAGGCTTCTGTTGTGAAAGTGACCAAGAGAGCCTGGTCAAGAGCAAATAAGGCAGAGTTAGTGGACTGCCAATACCCATCGTTGGGAATGTGTCTGCATAAAAGGGGTCAGTTTCCCTGCCTCAGAACTCCAACCCCCCTACAGGATTTCCATAATGGTCAAACAAAGCATGGAAGAGGGGAATGAAACTCAGTTTGAATCAAGTTCAGAATATCTCAGCAGCCTTGTTCCTGCCCTACTTCTTTCCCTCTTTATCCACACCACAGTTTTTTTTTTTTTTTTTTTTTTTTTTTTACCTTTTCCCGGCTAAATCCCCCTGACCCTTTTCCGTTTTTTGACACAAAAACAGAAAGGAACGTGCCACCGGTTTGGGAATCAACGTGTT
>JBAMYA010000020.1:3895901-3910306 GCA_037176975.1 Arrhamphus sclerolepis
TAATTTCCTTTTTTTTCAAACAAAAAAGACCTTGAATACCCTTTCCTTGGGGGGGGGGGTTTTTTTTGAACTGAAGGTGTTTTTTTCTTTGGTGTCCAAAAAAAAAAAAAAAAAAAAAGAAAAGAAAAAAGCCAATCTTACCAACATATTGTAATATTTTAAACAAAGACAGTGTCAATGATACGGAGCGCCACAAACATCTCAGTAATACTTCAGAGTAGAAAACAATCCTGTTCATTGTCGCCTACAGACACCACCTCAGACAGTCTAAACATGAGTGAAATGATGAGGGAACACCCAATCCAATCAGAATAACTAGCTTTGTGGATCCAGTAGGTGCTTTAAATCTTAAAAGTTGTGAAGTAAACAAAATGCACTTGTGTGCAAAGGGCTTTATTTTATTTATTTTTTAAAATCTCCCCCATACTTTTTGTCTTCTTCTTCTTAAACATAGTGTCTCTTTAGGTCAGCACCTGTCTGATTGTGGAGCCACTTGTTAGAGGACACAGAAGACAGGTTTCCAGAACCACTGATCTCCCTTTTCTGTGCTTGAGAAACCCTTTTCATCAAAGCACACGTCTCAAATCTACGCTATCGCTGTGTGCATCTGCTTTTGTGCTCATAGGTGGCATAGAAATGACTGCAGCAATCAATCATGGCCTGAAGATTATACTAAAAAACCTCCACACACACACATCATACATTACAAACACACACACTGTATGAGTTATCATCAAAATTATGTTGCGACTACGCAAGAGTAAAATCTTATGCTATCACAACAAAACATTGAGTAGTTAAAAAGAAGTCTCCACAAATTTAAATTTCAGAAGATAATAAAATCTGTGTACAGTGTCAAAAACTCACTTTCATGCACGCAGGCATGTTGACTTGTGCCTTTTTGACCGCTGATTTAAAAAGTTCAGTATATAATAGATTCTATTGATCATTAAACAAAGCTGCAATCCAGAAGCAGATTCTCAAAATTCAGACGTTCTACGCATTTTGCCTGCTAGTCTGTGAGACTTTAAACTGTCACACTCTGAGCATTTCATTTGTTGCTGTTGCTACTAAAAGTGATGCACGTAGGCTCTGGCAGCACGATGTTACTGTTTTATATTCAAATTCTGCAATTTTGGGGGTAATATTTACTGATTCTTCATCAGATTCAGATGAGAGCTTCAAAGGGCTCAGCAGTTCAGCAGTTCAGCCCGACATTCCTAAAACAGGGAGTAGCAGACCTGGCTCTATCCAAAAGTAAACAAATCCAGCTACCAGCACCTTTAAAACTCACGCACGTCACGTATTTAGTCTGAGGAAGACAGCTTTGTCTTCACAGCACAAAATTTGAAAGTATTATCTGACGTGTTAACAGAAGACTTTAAGAGGTGTTGGTGACCAGTTTTAGTTTCTTTTAGACAGAGCCAGGATAGCCAGTTCCTCCTGTTTGTGGAGCTCAGTTATCTGGTATTGGCTGCAGAATTTCATTTTCACTCAACTCTCCAAAACAAAGTGACTATGATCACCTTCTAAAATGCCAAACCATTTATTTATTTATTTTTTAAACAAAACCATACCCCGATAACTTTAACAATTCACTTAAAAAAAACAACCCTCTCTCAAACCAGAACCTCAATTGATACAAGAGTTTTATTTAAGTTTAGATTTCAGCTGATGTTTACACATATAACAAACAAAAAGTCACAAATGTATTCATTTGTTTAAAGGTGAAGATATTCACTGACTGAGCCAATTGAGGTTTCAGAATTTTCCAATCAGTGTGATGCGAGAAGCTACTGCATTACCTTAATATCTTTACCAGCGTTTCCTGCAGATGGCTTGTTGGCAGCCAACATATGTGCAAATACTAATATTTTCAAATTAGATATCAGCACGCCTGATATTAAACTATTATTTTTGAGTGCAGATATCTTGTTTCATGATCAACAGGTATAAAAATGAGAATCTTTCCATTTTCTGAACAAATTAACCCTAAAAAAATAAAATAAAATAAAAGCAACTTTCCGAGTATTTTAAGTTACATGAGCTTGTGACTGGTGGAGCAAATAAAAGAAAAACCACACACACACACACACACACACACACACGTACAATTTGCACACAGCCTCAACATCTCACTAATTTTAGTTGAATAATTTTCTAAAAGACTGAAATCTTTCAGTTCCCCACTTTCATCTGCTCACCCATCCAATTCATTCATCTTGAAGTGCATCAGACAGAGAACTAAGGAAAGCTGTTTCTGCATTCCCAAAACTTACTGCAGAGAGCCAGATCACATTGGCTGGCGTCACAAAGACGACTATACTTCGTGTGACCGCTCTCTCATTCTCACGCCGGATTTGTTTAACGTCAAGCCTAGCTAAAAAGATTTAACACCCTGTTCAAAACCTTACCTTTTGTAAACCTGACTTAACCACAACGGGGCCATGCCTTCTCCCAAAAGTGACCAATAAGCACCATCACATTACTCACAGAGATGGCCTGTGTTTCTTAAAAATAAAAAGTAAAAAGACAATTTTTTTTTTCTTTTTTAAAAAAGAGAGATAAAGTCATCCAAGAGGCAGCTAAGGCCAATGTTAACACGAGAATTAGTACAAGCTCAACACATTGCTCAAATCACATAACGGTTACGGAGCAGGGGTGTTTGGGGAGGGGGGGGTTGACTTTGGAAGGCTGATCGCTGGGGTTGAGGGGAGGGCTGGCAGAGGAGCTGAGGAGCATGTGGTTTAGATGTGAATGAGTTCCACTTGTCTCTTGACAAAGTTCGTAAGCGATCGCTTTTAAATGTCCGACTAAATATGATTGTCTTCAAAGTAACATTTTCTGGTTATGCTTTGCTTTTGTAAAAGTGTCAGGACTCTGAAGTCTGTTTTTCTCCAAGCTTGTCAAATGTTCTCCTGCATCACATGTGGCCTCCTTCACCTGTGGCCTTTCAGCTCAGCCTGACTTCCTCTGGCTTCCACCTCTTCTCCTCACTCCGATTTGTTTTGCAATAAGAAGATCTAGAGGCTAGACAATAGAGTCCCAGTCAAAATCATCCTGGATGTCATCAGGGGGCATGCGAGGCATCTGGAAGTTTCTGGTGGGTAAGATGTTGTGCTGGTTCATCTGTGCGTGGTGTCCTGCAGAGTGTTTGGACATTGAAAAAGGAAGTTGTAATAACAGCTATATGGAATGATTTCAATTGTCTTCCTGTTATGTTACCTGTCATAGTGGGTCCTGTGGTGCTCATGGGGGTCATATGAGGATATCCTGGAGGGCCCATCATGGACATGCTCTGTCTCGAGTCCATGTATAGATTACCTGATGAAAGAATTAAACCTTATTTTAAGACCTCTGTTCAACCAGAACCTACTGCGATGTACTTTGACCATTTAAAATTGTATGCTCTATGTCATGTATTTCATTCAGCAGTAAGACGTCTGTAAGTCAAGGGAGAAAAAAAAAAAGTGAAAACATGAAAATGAAATTGTGTCTATTACAAAAAAAAGTAGTAGAAGAAGGAACTGTAAAAGCAATATCTCAGTAAGAATGAAACATCTGACTTCTATTAAGATGCAGTGCAATTACAGAAGGAAACTTAAAAAACAAAAAGGCAGACAGGAACGACAATTCATTAGAATTTTTATGGTTAAGTTTAAAAAGAAAAAAAAAAATCATATTCACACATGTTTCAGAAAGCCAACAGTGCAATCTGAATAAGACTGAAGGGTTAAGAACCTGTGTTGAGGTGCTGGCTGGGTTTGCTGGTGTGCATGGAGCCATGGCATACAGGAGGCTGTACCGCCCCCTGTGGCTGTATGACACCAGTGCGGGCAAAGAACTGGTTGATGGACGAGCAGAGGTCTGCGATCTGGGTGGGTTCAAGGCACCAATTATTCAGCTCCGCTTGTCTCATACTCTCTCTCAACCCTAGGGGACAATTAAGACATTTTAGCACACACTTAAACAGAGTGACAGAATATTGCTACACTAAAATACATTTATGACAAAATGTATGAAAATGCACTAGTTAACTTCCCATAGAATATAAATGTGGTAAATGAGAAACTAATTTACAAGCAGAAAGCAAAAACTAAATTGCAATATATATTCATTATGTCAGTAACCTTCAGTGGGTGATATTTAAAAAACATCCTACCTTGCAATCCTCGCCTATAATTGGATAAACTGACCTGCTGAGCTTGGTGTTTTGGTAATTAAACTTGTAGGCAGTGTTATTTAATTGAAGAGCTCAGTTTAATTAAAGTCTTAATCAACTCCACAGTGCTGACACTTGAGCACTCAATCAAAAGCTGGGGCAGAGCTGTATCATCAGCTTCAAGCTTTAAATATGTTTGCCTTCTGATCGTATGAGGATACAGAAGATACATCTGACAAAGGAATCTGGAGCCCTGAACCATATTTAAGTTAGAATAATAAATACAATTCTGACTTAATGGCTTTTACAGATCTTTTTTTGGTAATGTCCAAACCCAACCTTGGAAAGGAGAAAGGTCGACATCAGCCCAGTTATAGCTGCTGGCAATGCGACAGCTTTCTTTCAGTGCATCCAGATTCGGGTACCAGTCAGACAGTAAACCTGCAACACACACACACACAGAGCATGCTATCTGGAACAGTACAAGATAGAGATTAAATTTAAGTAGTTTCAATGCCAAATTCACTTCTGGGACAATTACAATCTTAGTGATTCACAATCATTTCTGATTGTTATTTAGTGTGTGACACACAGAACAACCTGTTAAGAGTTCAGTACTGCAAACTGGCCACCAGGAGGAGCCAGGTGACTTTGTAAGTCTATTCAAGTCTATGGCTTCAACATTGCTTTGTTCTCAGCAGCACACAGATACTAATATTGGACACCAAGTTATTGTTTTGCACCTGAAACAGTTTGTCTTGGTTTTATGACTAAACAGTGAGGAGTATTTCTAGACTCTGCTGTAAACATGTCATGTTGGGTCCAGTTCACCTGTCTGTGTGATGGATGAAGAGAAAACGGTAAAAAGCCAGCATCACTTCACAAGAAATCAGTGATGAGCAGAGAGTCTTACCTGTGTTGCATGCCATCTGTTGCTGGGTGGGATGGGGCTGGTGGGAGAGGCTCTGGTGCTGCTGTCCGTGTTGAGAGGGATGTTGGCTGTGCTGCGTGTGCTGGGAGGGGTGCGCCGTGTGTTGCTGTGGGTGCTGGCCGTGGGACGGGTGCTGCGAGGGGTGGTGCCCGTGCTGGGAGTGTGCAGCGTGCTGAGGGTGCTGGCTGTGCTGGCCGTGTTGGTTGTGAGGGCCACCATGTTGAGAGAGGTGCTGTGTGTGAGGCGAGCCATGGCCAGGAAGGGCTTGGGCAGGATGAGAGAGGGGCACTTGGCCACTGTTGGCTGAGTGGTTGTTGGGGTGACTGTTGGGTTGGTTGTTCGACAGACTGTTCTGAGTGGTAATGGTGCCACTAGGGGAGTGCTGATAGGAGCAGGAGGTGTGGGTCTGTTGGGAAGAATCTGATGGTATGCCCATCAGACCTGGAAGACAAAAACAACACACACAATAAAAAAAAATGTCACGGGCAAATTTGTGAATCAAAACAAACAGAGAGCCTATTAAACATTAGATAAACATTCTTAATGGTTAGGTTAACCGTCCTCTAAACTTACAATGCTGCCACGTCAATAAACATTTGAATATTCAAATCTTATTTTCATCCATAAGATGTCCAAAATCCAAAACCACATTTACTAATTTTGTAAGCTGATTCTTTCATGTAGGATTTCTTTTTTTTATTTATTTATTTTCTAACTTTTAATGGAGTAATTATACACTGCCACTTTTACTCAACACTTTTTAAATGTTTCAGTTTATCTGCCAAATGAAAATGCAATTCACAACAAAGCTGCGGCACAAAGGAATGGCTCAAACACCCAACCGTCACTAGATTTCAGTTTTCTTTCAACCGACTATTTATAAGGCAAACATGTCCACAATTACTTGTTCCAGCTTCTCAGTTGTAAGGGTTTGCTTTCCTCCCATTCTATATACTTGGGTTTTAAACCTTTTGTTATTTAAAAAAAAAAAAAAAAAAGATAACTTGTAGGAATCACATTGGCCGAGTGAATTACTGAAATACTTTCTTTAAGTAACAACTTTCAGTACCATCAGATTGAGGGGCATCGCATGTCTTAGCCTCTCACATGTGTATTTAAGTGGTTCCACTCGAGGTTGACCGCTGCCATTTTGTTCTATCAGGGACTGACTGAATGGCGATTTCAAGGTTCACAGGTTTCAAGGTTCGACCCGCCGTCATCTCTCCTCTCCAGCTACGGAATTCTGGTTCATCTTTGACAAAGTCGCTGCGCTGCTGCTGGGCTCTTTAACTGATATGACAGGGGCATGAACATCTGCACATCCAACTGCAATCGTCCGGGTGCTGGGGAGTAGTCTTGAGAGGCCCTGTCCTTCACAGCTTTGGCACAGTAAAGCTATTTCACTGGAGTGCTTTTAGAGTCGACTCTAGCCCTGCACTTCCACAATCGGCACATAACACTCACTGCAGGGGTGACAAAGGTGCATCTCTTATCAGCACAGAAAGCCTATTGTCCAACTAGGGAAATACAGAAAGCAATTAACGCGGCACCAGAATAATAATGCAAGCTCATTACCTATTATCAAAGCCGGTGAATTAGCTCACTGTCTACAGCGGCAGAGTGTGAAATCCTCTAGCTCGATTATTTACGTTTTTTAATTGCTGGAGCTTGTCTGACTAAGAGATTTCACTTTTATGCTTATAAAAAAAAGGTAACAAGTTTCAACTAATGAAACATAGATGGCAGATTAAAGGAGATGAACTCTTTGAAAACATTAGCATGAAATTCATTTGATTTCTGAAAGTGGGTTATACACAGAAAGCTCAGCCTACTTTTCTCATAACTCGCTTGTCAAGTGCTCCATGTTTATCAGTCAATCAGATTACAAGCAAAAATGCTTTTTGTTCTGCAGGGACAGACTTTAGGAAAGCTGTGCTCTATCCACCATTACGCATTATTTGATACAAATTCCAATCATTATGATAAATGAAGCTCACGTCCAACAGAGTTCTTTAGCTGCCAATAAGCTTTCCACTCCACTGATGAAACATGGCCTACATGAAAAAAACATTTCAAACATGACCAAACCCAGATAATGTTCATGCGATGGGGAAAAAATGTAAAGCCTTAAGACTTAACCATGAAGTGCATCTAATAAAACCTCTTTACATTATTCAATAAAATATTTAAGACATGAAGTCTAAGACTCTGCTTTTGAATATGAAATGAGGTCTTTCGACATTTCCCTGGCAAAAGACCATGAAAATACTCAGTGTAATTTGCATTAAAGCCAAGTCAGCCGGTTGAATACCTACTCACCCCTAGTCAACCTCATTAGTGCATAAAGACTCTCTAAAGTCCCAGCTGTTTAGAACAACCCCACATTAGGAAAATTGTTCTGAGGATCATCCCATTCCTCGATAAGTGAAGCTTAGGCCCTCTATTAGATTTCCATTCAGTGCTCTCATGAGGCCACTCACCTTGTTGGCTGAAGGACTGCTCAAAAACAGACTTGTAAAGGCTGCGGAAGGAGGCACTGAGATCTTCAAACTCTGAGAACAGGAGTTGCTTGTCCCTGTCTGGCATGTTATACTGGGACTGGGGGGGCTGCTGCAGGCTCATAGACTGGGACACAGGCTCCGGGTGACTGGTCACCTAGGGAGTTGAAAAAAAAGAAAAGAAAATGTTTTGCTAGTTTACATACATCAGTGATATTGTTTGCAAACTGAAACTGTGTTTAATGCATTTAATGTGAAAGAAAAAAAAAGATAACATGACTAAAGCTTTCTTACAAGTTCACCACAAACTACAGGGACAACTGATGCTAAAAGGAGTGCACTATGAGGTTGAAAGTCACATCAATAGTGCATATTTTTCATAGATACCTGCCATGCTCCTCTGGTCATGGAGCCACAAAAATAGAAAAAAGAAAACCTCTCAAATATTTTTTGCAAAACAGGCATCAGACACAGTGAAATAAGAAGATAGTTTATTTCTTCTGGCTTGAAGGATGTGTCATACAACAATACAACATATCAAGATCAAATTACACAAAGCATAACAATCCAGATCAGTGCTTACAGCCTTTGCTCGCACAACATTAAGAGAGCAACTATAATGGACACAAAGCCAATACTCAGGTGGCCAGGCAAAATGTATTTAAAACAAAATCAATAGCAATACCTTGTACAAATAAGCAGCAATTTTATCCGTGTATTTGTGTGGGCAGTCAATGTTACACACTGCCCCTGGGTGAGAGAAAGCAAACCATGCTCCCTCCAGCAATGAGCTGGTCTACGGGATTTATCAAAGCAAGGGCAGTGATACAAATCATTTGCAACCTGACCCATGTCCACTGTGGGCTAGCTTTACAAGAGAGGTCATGTCCCATATGTCGATTTTAACATCTTCCTCTTCTAATATGTGGACATGTTACTGAGGTGTACGGCCTGGGTCAGAATGAAGAGGTGACCATAAAACCAGAGCGTTTACTACAAGCTGCAGCTTTTGCTGAGAGATGGAGAGAGAGTAAGAGAGCATGAGCAACAGAGCGCGTGCAAGCACATCCATCAGGCTGAGTCGATCAATGCCCAGTGCCTGAAGCAGGGAGCACTCTTGGATGCAGGAGGACCACACCAAAAAGGGGGCATCTCTGGTGGGAGGACATCAGAGGAAGCGCTTCTCTTTGTCTAGCTTCCAGGAGCGAGCACATTTTTCTTTGTTTCCTTTAACCCCTTTCCTGATGTTGTACTCATGCTCATGTCCACCCTGAACCTCAGTCTATTGTTGTCTACAGCCAACTCCTCTGTAGAGAGCCTCCTGGGGCTTTCTAATAAAATGAAACGCGAGATACCAGTAGTTTCTCAGTCCGGCAGTGTTTCATTTCTCCAAACAGAATGCAGCGAAAACCACTTATCACTGATGCTAATTGGGGGTTTAAAAAAATGCTTTAATTTTCTAGGGAGCATAAAGATTACACTCTGGCACGATGGAGCAAAGTTGTGTGGTCTGATGAGTACCAGTTTATCCTGCTCCAAAGTGATGGGTGCATTGTGGTAAGGAGTGGTGTATAAAATGATGACCCCAATGTGCATATTTCCCACTGAGCAAGCCTGTGAGGGTACTATTATGCTTCACACGAGTTTATCAAACAAATGCTCCTGCAGATGTGTTCGGTATTCATTACAAGTGATGTGCCAACATGTTAAGGTGTGCATTTCTTTTTAAACAAAGAAGATGTATATGATTCATTCTAAACAGCGGGTATTTGACAACATAACATCTGACTTGTGTCTCAACTATTTTGTCTCTGTGCCAACACATCGCACACATCAAGTGTTTTAACTAATCCAGGCTTCATTCAGTTTAGTCTAACAAACACAACCAAGGACAAACTTGTGCACAACATAATCGGTTCAGGTAGCACACCCATACTATTACTGCAGGTTTCAAGTTTCTCATAGCAGGCCAGATCGGCTGCTACACTGCAATCTCTTCTCAGAAGAGAAATGTGACTTTGGTAAAAAGTCAGAAAGTGTGAAATAGAAAGTGCTTTTATTTTCAATGTCTCCTGCTTTTTTGTGCTTTACGCTGCCGCAGATGTAGGCGTTCTACCTCACTTCAGGTTTGTTTTAGTCAACTGGACTATGGCAAGTTATGCTCCTTAAGGACCTTTTGGAGTTGCTGAATGCTGGATTTGGGAAAGTTGTACAAGAGTGTGGGTTTCATGTCAAGTCCATGGTCTTAAATCCAAAATGTTCTGTGAAACAGCCATACGCTTAAAGAGTTATGATTTGTCCTTGTTCTTACCGGTGTATAGCTGTGAACACTGCTGCTCACACTGTTGAGATTTACAGAGGCCAGACTCTGATCAGACAGGCTGTTGTTAAGGCTGCTTCTCGGACTATCGCTCCCTTCCTGGTCTGTGTTGTATAACGCCACCTGAAACGCATATATATGCACAAGATTTCATATCTTAGAAACACACAAACACTTACTAATTACTGTTATCAATTCTGCAGTCTTGTCAAAGGTAGAACATCTCATCCCCACTTGGAGGAAAACAGGTATGAAAGGCAATGTAGGTCTAACATTAAACAGCCTACTTTCATATGGAAATGTAAAGCCTGTGGGTGCGTTTACAGCAAGCCATGACAAGTCATAATAGCAGAGAAGTTTTTTGTTTTTTTTTCTTTTCTTTTTTGAATGTGTGTGGGAAACACAGCATGCTGTTTAACACCCTCCACAATCCCAAATGGGTTCTATCTGAATGTGTTAAAGGGGCCTGGAGACAGCTGAGACATTCTCATTGCTAAAGGTCACAGTGCTGGCGATGTCAGCCACATCTGCTCACCAAGCGCAAATCCGTTTGGGACAGCTAACAAAGGATTTCAGTGCAGCCGAGACACTGACCTTTCAGTGTAGGAGTGTAACTAGTCCAAGCACTTCAGGACGACAATCTTAATTATGGTCCAACAAGCTTCTGTCCCTCTACCATTCCTAAATAAATTGCACTGTCACACAATTAAGACAACATTAGGAAAAAATCCTTATAATGGATATAATGATGCCCACAGAGAATAGCCCATGTGATGTGAATTTTGCTCCGTGAGAAAAGAAATGTAATAACGCAATGATATTGATGCAGTCGTGGCCACATTCTTGGACTGGGGTGTGTTTTTTATTTTTTGTTTTTTAAACATACATGTTCCTGTCCATCCATGACAGAGTGCATCATAGTGGCTCCAACTCATCACTGTGAGTGGAACAGAGTGGGCTCTGTGTTCAGCACAATGGGACAGCAGTTGCAGTTGCCTTCAGGCTGGCCTGGCCCTGCCAGCGGGCTGCCTCATAGCAGCAGTGGACTGCAGTCTGGACTTTCTGCTGAGCCACAGCGTGCTACCACAGAAGCCGCAAAGGAGGTGAGAAAACTCAGGCAGCCCTGACTGCCTTCTCTCCTCTGACTGATGTTTGGCCAGCTGACAAACATGCTGGTTCCAATCCAGGATGCAGAATGAGAGCCTAATCATATTTAGTCTTTAGTATGGCTGCTGCAATGGCATAATGAGAAAAATGTTTTTTTAAAACAAAAAACTGAAATTAATCCAGGCAACACTGTTCATAGAGGAGAGGTCAGAAGGGAGAGCAGAATGAGGGGTGGGAGATGTAGTAGTAGTAGCTCGAGAAGCACATTAGGGAATTCTAGCTTTTTCCACTTATTGTGGCTTGGCTCCAGCGCTCATTAGCATGAAGGAGAGTTCAATGAGCAGCTAAGACTGAAAGCTTAAGCATGTCTACAAAATCAGTCCTACAATGCTAATCAAAAACAGCGTGCCATAGAAACATAAATGCTATGTGTAATGAAGTCATAAAACAGGCTTTTATGCCTTAAGTCTCTAAACCACAATCTATTTTTACTCTACTCGACCATAAAGTGTGATGATTTCAAAACCTCACTGTTCTGTGGTTTACACAGAACCCCTGAATCCCCTGAGTGAGGACACCCACTCGTCCCATCACGGTCGAACGCTAAATAACATCTCACCCACAAACATATGAATGTACACTAACGTATGGCACACACACACTCACACACACAAAAATCTTTTATACAATTATGTGTGCATGCAAGAAGAACTGCACGCATACACATGGATAGACAAACATGCCGATACAGGCAGGAGCTGCTCGAGAGTAAATACTGTGTACAGCTAGTAGGCAAGCAAGTCAAAGTGCTATTCTTAGCAGTGAATTAACTAAAAAGCCAGAGGTGTCTTTTACATGGGAGAAGGGTAATCTAGAGCATGAGACATGGATTATGAAATAAAGGCAAGATTGGCCCAGGTGTTTCTAACAATTCCAGCCGATGTTCAGCACAATCCCTCTCTGCAGGATTGAGGAGAGAGACAGAGCAAAGGAGGAAAGACAAAAGGAAAGACTGATCATCTGCAAGCCTAATTCAACAATACCAGTTTATCTCACTATCATCACACTTCAGTGCCAAAATTTCATCACATTGAGGCCAGTGCATAGGGCTGTCACACAACGCAACTTGTAGTGGTGATGATGGATGTCTCAGTCAATGCAAGAATGGTACAAGATTGTACTCACAAGAGTGAGTACAATCTTGTGAGGAATGTCCAACAAGAGAGAAAGGAACAGAAGTTCTTGGTGGTTCAGTAGTCACAGTGCCAGCCTCTCCATTGGCCTATCTGGGAAGGCGGGAATGAGGGAGCGAGACTGGAATAGAAAGACAGAGAGAAAAACAGAGAGGGAATTCCTGTGGTTTGGCACAGTGTATCGAAAGAGGCGTGGCCCATCGTATGTTTACGGTGTAAGGCAATGAGAAACAAGCTCTCTCCAAGGAGTTAGAGCTTTAGATCTGTTGCTATTCCACTTTGTCTTCAGTTAACTTTACCACCAAAACAGTTTTTGACAGATGAAAGGGGGGGGGGGCATTTTTCATCACAAAGTGGATGTTTTGTACTCTGTTTATATCCTTTGGTTGTTGCTCTTCTAAGCCATTTTACTGGGACTAGTCTGGATTTAACTGTCAGCACTTAACATCGGGGCCTCATTATGCAGTCAATTCTGGTGGAGATTGGGGCTGCGGAAAGCACTTGTTAGTAGCAGTCAATGAGGAAAAGGGTCATCTTCCTCCACACTAGGAGCCATGAATCTTTCTGCCACAGAAAAATGACAAACTGCCATGTCTGTTCTGCACTGAAACAGCCCCAAGCTAGTACTCACTGACATTTGTTAAAACAAGCTGAAAACTAACCAACTCTCTGATACATGTGTACATGAATTACAACATAAGCAGACATATGCTCAGACTTCTGCCTCATGCTCAGAACGTGAAGAGCCCCTGACACGCGCGCACAAACACCAGCTCATATTTCCTACGAACACCCCTTGTTCATGCAAAAACATTTTTTGTAATGCTTGCAGCAAATGAATAAGCGACTCTTGTAGGCTTTTTAAAAGTACTCCTGAGAGCTGCCCCCACTGGGCCCAGAGGATGAGAGCTTAAGGTTAAAAAGCCTATTTAAATTTCAGAGTGAGCCCCACACCCACAGTGTCTACCAGTCTCTGTAGCTCTGCTTTATGATGTTCAAGTGTTTTATGTACACACAAACACACACATATATATATATATATATGTATTATTTTTACACACACACATGCACACACACAGACATATGTATATTCCATTGCAAACTGGCACAACACATTGGGTTTTTCAGGTTGCAAACAATACGTATAAGCATCATATTTTTGAACTGAAGATAGATAAAGCCTGCTGCTCATTGTTGTGAAGGGAAAAAAGTACAAATAGTTGTGTATTTTGATGTGGGTTGCTGTGAAGAGAAGCTTTAGGCACATGAGCATATGCTGGTGAGTGAGTACGTGTATGTGTCTGCCTGCATCTCCCCTCCACAAGAGTGTGCCTCTCTCTGCGGGGAACAGTGCTGTAGGTGGTTGGAGAAGTGGGTGGGGTCAGGGTGCAGCCGTGTAGCCAGGTGTGTGTTGGAGCTGGAGGCTGGATGGCTGGCTGTAGTACCTTGTTAGTCACAGTGTTGATTGCCAGCGTTGGAGAGGCACTTCCAGAGATCATACAGTCCATCACCAAAGGCTCTGAATCCAGGCTGTACGGTGTGGAAGCCTATGGAGGTTGGGAGCAGGGGATGGAGGCAGAACAAAAATAATTTAACACAATCCAATTATTAAGCACAAAAGATGTCACTACTGCAAGGTGAATGGAACAACCTCCATTAGGTTTATAACAAAAGTCATGACCACAAAATACATATAACCCCCCCCCTCAAAAAAAAAAAAAAAATACACCAGGTTGATTTTCATATGACAGAGCAACACCTCTATTTAGGTCACATTTGAACTGTGCTTTCTCAAGAGATGGAGACAGCCCCCACCACCCCACCAAGCAGTAAGCAGTGCACACATCTACATGCCCTCGTCTTGCAGTACATCGACACTGTTGTGGAAGATAACTCTGCCATATCTGTCTCCCAAAACTGCTTACTGTAAGAGGATTGGTTGCAAACAATACCATTTTTAATTCATGGTAAACATAAATGAGATTTAAAAAAAAAAAAAAAAGAAGAACAAACTCAATTTCAATATCTGTGACTCTTAAGAGTGCCTTGTGGGCAGATAAGTGTCTGGGGGGGGGGGGGGGGGGGAAGGGAACCACAAAGAATCTCCCCCCCAAAAAAAACCCCCCCCCCCTTTTTTTTTCTTTTTTTTTTTTTTCCCAGGACAACAACAAAAAAAAAGGGGGTCCCCTTTTTC
>JBAMYA010000020.1:3912374-3932468 GCA_037176975.1 Arrhamphus sclerolepis
ATCGTGTGCGCGCATATATATATATATATATATATATATATATATATATATATATACATACACACACACATACATATATATTCTATTCCTCAAAGTGACTCACTATTTTCATACCATGAAACATATGTGCTTCCTGTTTTGTGTAAAAATGTAGGAAAGACAAACAAAAATGTACAGTTGTTATCCTTGTGACTCTGGGCCAAGACATGAGGCCAATTAAAATGGCAATTATTAACAGAAGCCTTCAGATGCTGCATCTACTATCTCTATGATTAGACAGCACATGCGCAAGCACAATATTAACTGTCATCATTTACACCATCTAAGAAAGAGACAGACAGGAGTGACATGACTCTCCTATCTCATCCAACCAGCAGTTCTCATATTCCTGCCACATTACAATATTGATGCAACATATCAAAATCGGCTAACATCTCTTTGAAGTTTTATTCGGGTGGGGGTGAAGAAAATTTCAAATTAAACATTAAGGATACGAGCATGTTGGCCATGCATTTGGAATGGGATCTTTACAGCAATAGATTATTTTGTATTTAGTGGAGCAGCTCCCAGGAGTGTCGATATCAGAGGATTACAGCAAAACATGAAATTAGCATTCAGTCCCCATCCTCTACACAGCCTGGTGTAGCTCCTCATGCATGTGTTCGTGTGTAATTATTTGTGTGGTTCCCTAAACATATGCATTTGCGTTCTCTGACAGTGCTAGTACGATACGTGAGTTAGGCTACATACCGCTGGACCTATACACACAATCGCTGTAAATACAGACCTACAAGCTGCTTCCTTATGACCAACAGCGTCCATTGGGAAATGCTACTTATCAAGCTGATAATGCTCGAGAATGTCAATGAAATAGGCTGAAACAACAAATATAGATAGTCCTGCTGAGATTTAAATGTCAAATTAACATGAACCATGTCTTTTTTTTAACAAAGAAAAATAAAGGTAGGTAGGGAGATGATTTTTTTTTTGTTCCCCCTGAAAGGACTTTCTACTTTAAAAACTTTACTATTCTTTGGCCTTTTTACTCCTTATTCTCTAAAAAAAAAGGTGAAGTTCATCATACTGTTTTTGACCATTTCCAAACAGTTTAAAATTCAGGCAGTCATTAAAAGGGAACACTGTTCTACCACAGACAGCATGACACACATTCAAAACACGTTTTGTGAATTCTTCCTCTACATAAACATCATACATTCTATTTGTTTCTTCCCTCCCTCTTTACTTGTATGTCACCATAACTGTTTATAATTAATGTTTCTCATGCTTACCTTTCCAGGGTCATCTTTGGAGCGAGGCACTTTGAGAAAACATTTGTTCAAAGACAGATTGTGCCGTATTGAGTTCTGTGGTAAACAAAGAGAGAGAAAGGTAGAGAGGTGAGTAAACTTTAAATAAATAAAAAATAAATAAATAGATAAAATTCAGTCGGACTTGAGCAACAGAGAACATCACTATCCACTATAAGTACAGTACGGCTCATTTAGGTTCAGTCATAGCTTATGTCGTTGAGATGCAGCTTATTTTGGTTATATCAAATCATACAGGTCAGTTATTGTACAAAAGTCACCAGATCTTTCACCGATGTCCAACTAGCAGCAATCCAGTTACACAGCATATCAAATTCCATGGGTGCCAAAAATAGGAACCAGAAGGAATCCCACACTGGGATGGTTGCTGATCGCAGTGCCTGATATTAATTAATGCTTTGGCAGTCTCCTGTGGGGCCAGGAAATGAATTATGTAGATCGTTCTGAAAGTTAACTCATTACAGTGTTACAAGTTACTCCAGAACGGTGAAGAGGGAGGTTCATCCAGCTGCCTGATAGGGTAGGAGAGGTGGGTTTGATGTAGCCACAAGGGCCAAAGAGCCCTGCTTCAGGCCTGCGTAAACCAGCAGCAGCAAGACTCTCAGAACCAGCTGGAACCAGACCACCTAGGGGCTTACAAGAGGCAATGAATCCACATGTCTCCCCGAACCACTTTTATGGAGTAGTATTGACAGATGGTCACACTAAAAAGCTGTAGAATTCCCTGATTAGTTTAACGGAGGCGAGAGATAAGCCAAGAGAGGCGCACAGAGATATAGAGTGAAACACCCTCAAGTGCAAAAGATCAGGGCTGCTTGTTCAACATTACAGGCAATTATACCACAGGAGGGATGATAGTAACAGGCTGGTTATAATACTCAAATGTCACTGGTTCAGTTTGAAATGTTAACGCAATCCAGAAGACGTCCACTACTGCTGCTCTTCAACATGCATAAAAGTGTACATCAGTAATGACGCAGGCGAACTGGTGACATAGTTAAAACCATTCTGCTCTTGCACCAGACAATGATTTTCTGGCAGTGAAACTAAAGCCAAAATCAATCCATTTTTCTGTTAGTCCATCATTCCATGACCACGTCACTTCAGTCAAGGCTCTAGACCGTAGCGACTGATGGATTAAATTTGCAACTGAAGTCAGGATAGTCTTTATTGAGTTGCAAGATGAAACGTGGTTTTTCATCAGTGACAAAGCATTTAAAAATGTATTTACAGATTATTTCTTTTCCTGTTTCTTCTTTTTGAGAAATAAAGAAAAAATCCTACAAACTCACATTTAAGCAATGACAAATGACAACTTCAAAATCACTCACCTGCTGGAATTACTGAACAAGAGTTTTGCTAGTTGTCAGTCTCATTTCATGGAAGAGAGATGCCAAATATTATCAGCTACCGTTACTCACCCAAAGAAATTAAACACATCATAGACCACAATATCTTTTGGTAACATAGCTATCTGATCTTCATATCTACATAAAGGATGTGCTCAGGCCTGTACTTTGATCAGAACTCTTGCTGAATGTAATTCAGTCTCATGTGCATTTTTTTTCCTGCAATGATACAGAAAAACCTGGTCTGCAGAATTTCATCTGAAATGTCACTGATTTGCATATGCACATGCTGTGACACAGTAATAGTCATCTAATGGGCGTATGCTAGCACACATTTCTGATTACCTTCATTGTAATTTGTCTATTGATGCGGCCTAGTCTCAGGCACATAGGTCCATCCACATCAGGCTTCTTTGCCAAGGTCACATGGTAGAGAATCATCATAAAAGCCTTGTCCTTTTAGCAGTATTGTGCTCCATGCCTTGCTATAGTTCAGCATTAGTATGGATGACTAAAACAATATGCACACAGTGCAGTCATGCATGGTAGATGGTGACAAACAGATAAAAGGTTTCCAATTTAGTAATTCTGTGCTACTTTAAACCACTGACATTTGTGCAACAGGAGTGTGTCTGAGTAAGAGGGTTTCTGATACAAGCTTTACAATGGCATACACACTTAAGTCATTTAAAACATTTCTCCTTTGCAGATTTTCTGTGTCTGAGTGCACCTGCCACTTAATGCCAGACAGATAGAAGCGGCCGAACTTGCACAGAAAGGTGGCTGTGTCCATTAAGGACCTTCTGCTAGATCTAAATCATTGATACAGCCAAGCAGCCATGGCCTGCTGCTACATCTAAAATTTACTTTTTAATGAACTCTACCTGCTTTCTCTGCTCCTCTCTTGTCAGGGCCTGGACCTTCAGCTCTCCTTATTGTGTAAGGTTTAATCTTTCTCAAGTACGCTCAGGCACTACTCTTGCTTGAACTAACAAGTTCTGGGTCATCCGTGAATAAGGAGATGAAGTGGGCACGGTAAAAAAATAGCAACAGAAACATGAGAACATTAATAGTACATTTTATAAGTAATTTCTAATGAGAAGACAGTAGATTAAAGTTAAAACCGGATATATAAACATAAATCGGTATAAAAGATCAGCTCAAACAACTACAAGACAGAGATCTAAGCTCTAAAACGTATCATCCGGGTTTGTGTGAAGTCCTCGCTTTGAGACAGGAGTCTACAAGTTCTACTGAGGGTACTTCAACAGTAAAAGGGAAATGAAGTAGGTGGAAGAGGTCAGAGGGTGTTAGTAGTTGTACACAAAGTGAGTTAGACAGAGCACACTGCAGGGGTCCTGCCCAAGTGCTGCCCAGCATCTACCTGCAACCCCCATAGAGCACTTCACGTCCAACCTCAGAACAAGCCTGCATGTGTGTTTGTCAATGTATGTGGGATGCCTCCTACACACCTAACAAAAAGCAAAAAATAAATAAATAAATGTGCGCACACACTAGAATGTGTCTCCGAACAAATGGCAGTGATTTAACACACCAGGACAGCAGTGGAGGCGTAAGTAGCTCCGCCCTCACTGCCCCCCCACTGAGAAACGCTGCAGCTCGGCAGAAGAGCCGCCGGGGAAAAGTAGGTCAGGCTGACCTCTGCTCTCGGCGTGTCAAACGTTCAGAGTGAGCTAAAGGGACAGGCCATGTCAGAGCCCTGCTCCTCACAGCTGGGGAGGAGGAGGCACGCTGAGCACATGGTCAGGGACCCAAGGGAGCGAACTCCGCATGTTGCTCATGGAAACATGCATATACACATATACCAGTTTTGACACAGGGACAAACACCACCAGCCAACGAAGATCAGGGTTCACACTTTGGACCAACGTGAATAAATCACTGCTACTCTAAGTTCCAGGCTTTACCAGTTTCACACCATCAATGTATAACTTCATACCTTTTTATGAAGCTTTTAACATGGAAAATACAGTGAGGATGCTCTAATCAACAAACAAACTGTTCTTCTAGGTGGGTGAGAAAGAGGTTTCAGTCTAATTTTACTAAAGTCCAGTGAAAGTTTGAGATGATGGAGATGTGTTCTTCAAGTGTTAAGATCAAATTACAAAGGAGGAGAACTCAAGCACTGCTGGATTTGCTGCCTTTGTGATCAAAGGATTCCCCTCTTGGGAAAACAGGCAGGGTTAAGCGGCGTCAGGTACCAGTGGTTAAACAGTACCATGGCCTTCATTATGGGAATTCCTAAAAAGCACTAATTTCACTTACATTTCAAAAAGGAAACAAGGAAAACAAAAGAAAATAACATGCCAGGTGGGGCTATCTTAATAATAAGATAATATACACATATATGTGTGTGTGTGTGTAGATATATATATATATATATATATATATATATATATACATACACACATATATATAGACATGTATACATATAACCCTTTACTTTTTTATTTGATCCCATTTTGCATGAAAGCAATATCTTTCCACATTAAGGATGAACGTGAAGACCCAATGAAGGTTTGAGCTTTTAGAAGAAAAAAACCAACACACGATGCAGGGCTGTTGCCACATCTACTATTTTGCATGAATATCTAAACAGGAAAGGGAGTTATAAAAAAAAAGAAAGAAAGAAAAAAAAAGACAAATCAGACAAGCCCAAGCCAATACTTAAAGTCCAAAGACAAGACTTGAGTCACTGACTGACTCCTCAATTAGGCTGAATGATGGATATATATATTTCTTAATACAGAATTGAGTTAATGCTTCAAAAGCTTAAACAAAGAAATTTTAGCCCCTAGTCCTTTTGCATATGTATTTATGGGAATTTCTCTTCCAGAACATAACACTTGGGGAGGAAATGACTGAGATTAATAAATGCAATCTGATTTAATCAGTTTTGTGTTCACATTTCAGTCAATTGTGCCATTGTTTACAACAAAAAAACAGCATCTATTCTCTTTTTCACGCTAGGTATGGCTGTGATAGTTGTCATGCAGAGATTCATGTGTTATACAATATCAACAGAGAAGTGCGCAGAGGAAGAGATTCTCTGTTCATTTATATTTACATTGAATCCCAGATGACCAGAAATGATCAGAACATATTGATTGTTAAACCGTGCTATTCCTAATTGACTGGAAATCTACGACAACCTCAGCTTCAGCTTAAGGATTTCTCCTCTATTGGCATCATCTATATTTCCATTAAATACTATCACATTAAAATGACAAATGGCTAACAGTGGCATAGTCCTGAGAAAAACAGTATTGAAAAGTATTCACCACAAAATCCGGAAATCCGGAAAACCAAAGACCAAGGGTAAAATATCAGCTTAAACTACTAGTCAATCAACAAAACATCAGGAAAGTACTCATTTCATTCATCTGAGTGACTTTCCATTCATAAAAGACAACAAAAATATTATTTAGATGATATTAGATATACACACGCAGGCACAGAATGCAGGAAATAGAACATGTGGCTGTAAACAGCATTAAGAACAGAGTAGCAAACAAGGCCATTATAAAGGAAAGGGGAAGTGAATCAGTACTAAATCAAAAACACACAGGTAGATTACTGTATTTTTAGGCTTTTGTTATTTCGTATGGAGCCTATGTCATGCCCACCAACACAAAACGCGCTCTTCAGCCTCGGGGATGTACAACCAAGGCCACGGAATGTAGCACCTTCGCTGTCTATTTGTAGTGGGTGTGGGAAGGCATGTGGGATGCCATGGTATTTGCTCAACAAGGTACTGCTTTAAGAAAGGGGAGAGGAGAAAAAAAAAAAAAAAAGAGTCTTGTTCAGACACAGGTAGAATAAAAGGTAAGTTTTTTTCAGGTAGAATTAAGACTAGAATTAGACTATTTAAAAGAGCTCTGTCACTTAAGAGACTGGACCAGTACCCAGATGGAAATCTGCTCTATGACGACAATTTAGGGCACTTAATTTTGAAACTTGAAATTAAATCATTTTCCCTTGTTTTATCATACAGCTCCCCCAAAAATAATGGGAGAAATAGCTGTCAGATCTACGTGGTGTCCTAAAACATTTAGTTCCATCTAACATAATCTAAAGGCTTACCAAATACAACTTCAGACATTTCTCTCTCTGATAACATAAGGCCAGATCTGAGCAGTATGCCAGCATATGCTGCCCAATATGCCACAAAACTCTCAAACATCTAGTGAAATTGCAGAGACCTACAGCCAAATACCAATGAAGTCAACTATAAAACTTTCATCTTTCATTTTTTTTTAAACCATCTTCAAAGATATTTGATCTGCTTCCCTTGATATCTCGTAGTAATGTGTTGGCATGCTGCTCACTCTCTGATCTTTACTCACTTGCAAGTAGTTTTTTAATAAAACATGAAGCGTTTGCTTGCCTGCTGCAGAAAAATACATGCCAAGGTGAAATCTGTCATAAATATAATAACCTGTTACTCAGTGCTAAGAGAGTTCTATGTCCATGTCCATGATGTAAAGTGAAAGAAAAAGGGCACAAAAGAAAAATCAAACTGAAGACTGACTTTTGCCATCTTTACTCAGGTTATTTAAAGCTTTTTACTCTGAACTATTACAGTAATTAAAACTCAGCCACTTCAGGAGGACATGACAGTATAGGGAAATTGTATTTTCTCACTCCTGCCCCCAATAGTGAGCATTTGCAATATTAAACTCATTTTTCAATGGCAAGGATCATTTAATGAGGACAATACACGCAAGAAAGAAATTAGCTTGATAAGCAATTACATGTGTGGACCAAAAAAAAAAAACCCAAAGAGGCTATAGGAGTATGGAGCCTGTTTGTAAAGCAGCTCACATTTACAGTAACAGCAACATTTTGTCACATTTAGATTCAGATTTAGAACAGTCTTTCAAAACACATTTAAAATAATATTTAAGCAAGTAATATATTAAAAAGTTCAAATCAAGTACTATAATATGCCTTCAACACTGTGTTCTGTGGGGCTTTCAAGATAATCAGAATCGGAAAATAAACTTAAATATATGACTGAATTAATTAGGATTTTGCTAACTTAATCTCAACATCCTTGAACAAAACCTCAGTGTACAGAGACGACAAGAAAATGTCAAGGCAGCCGTGTCCTTTTTACAGTTTACTTTTTTGAACATGTGATGGGTAAAAAACATGTACTTAGTGTTTTGGTGTTTAACGAAGGCAACATTAATGAAGACGTCAGTGTCAGTCGCTATGAGTGGAGACATGACAGCTGAAAGACCCAAGGAAGACATTGGCCTTGTTTAATTTCCAGCCTCCTAGTTTTATCCTGGAACCATCGATAGTGGGATGAACAGTAGAGGGTATCGGGTGATAAAAGCAGACATGACAGCTCATCCAAAGTGAATCCCATATGTGGCCGGCTGTAGAACAGATCAAACCTTCCATAGAAGGGACACTAAAAGTGCATATCAAATAAAATGTGTCTTTTCAAATGTGTTTTTTTCTCCTTTCTTTCTTTCTTTTCTTATTTTACGTAGTTATTATCATGATAATGTATCTCCAAGTGTCCATTCTCCCAGATAAGTTGGATTTAATGTTTTATTTTGTCCTTATAACATAGTCTAAACTCCTTGTGCTTTTATTGTAGTTCTGGTTACCGCCAGTGAGAATTTGCATATTAGCGAAATTTAGTTTCACCTGAGTGATTTAGACTTAACATTTAGATTTAACACTTAGATATAACATTTTAGGTATAACATTTAATATTGATATTTAATTATTTTTAACAAATATTTTTATAAAAGGTGCTAAAAGTGGCTTTTGGAAAAAACTTTAAACACTGTTTGAAGCTAAATGTGACAAAATGTTGCAATTATTTTCGACATGAAAACAGCACTACATATGAGTGAACACGCACACGGATGCACGCACGCACAGCTGTGAACTATCAGCAGCAACTACAGGGAAACCAGCTGAGAAGATAACAGGTCAGCGGCTTGTATCAGCCTCCACAGGTGCCTCAGCTCCACACATTCAACCTGAAGGCAAGCTAAAGAATATAGACATCATTTTCTTCCCCAAAATGATGGGGAAACAAACATCTGAAATTAGACTCTCTTTGTAACCAAATACACTCAAGAAAAATATAGCTATGACATTGTAAGGCCATTATTAATAACTACAAAAGGCCACATTAACCCAAGTTGTCTACATATTAAACATTTCCTGGTACACATTAACTCAAGAAATGCATCAACCCATAATAAAAGAAGTCTAAATCTTACCTGCCCACACTGACTGTGCAGAAATTATAAACACAACCAAGCTGAAGCCTTCCAATTTTATCTGCCTACGAATAATCCAAGGATTCTGCATCCAGAAGAGATCCAACCTACCGCTGACCTAACACAAAAGCCCTGCAGTTCCCTTGTGGCATATAGCAAGTTTATGAATGCTGCACCAAGGATATTCCCTTTTCAACAGGTCAAAAGTCAAACCACAAATGGTCTGAACTCAATCTCACTCGTGTTGCATCTACATTTGAGTCCCTAACTGTACTTTTCTTTTTTTGTTTGTTTGGGTTTTTTTTAAGGTCAACCTTGGAAGCAACCAGCATAAACTAAAAGGAGGAAGAGCAAAAAAAGAAAAAGAAAAAACAAAACAAAACACTGGTATTATTTTCTAGGCACAATCGAGGTTACAGCAACAACCTGAATGCTACATTTAGAAATTCAAGCATTTCATTTTTTAAATTGGGAATAGGTGCAGATTTGAAAAGCTGTGGGGGAGAAATTCACTGAATGGCAGGTCACACTATGACAAAAGCCTCAAGCCACTGGTATGCGGTCTGTTTGGTCAAAGTTCCTCAGAGAGACTTCTGGCTTTGTTTCCCTTTCTTTTTAACCAATATTTGTGCCTATCTCACCCTGTCTCACTCAAAATCAAACTAAATACAGCAGAAGTGTTCTATAAAACATCTAATGTTGCTATACTTGCTTGTCACCATTACATTATGCAGCATGCAAAATTGATGCATAATTCCATTAAATGGATTATTTCAGAACATCCCTGACCTTCATTGTGGTTGTCATTGGCAATAACCCAGGCAGTATTGTTAAGAAATGATGATGGGCCAGGAACTGGCAGCTTTGAGAAAGAAGAAACACTACTACCAGTCAACATTTTTAAGAAGAAGAAAAAAAAAAAGAAAAGAAAAGTTAGACGTGGACAAATCAAATGATCTCATAAGCCACACCCATTCAATTGATCAGCTGACTAACCAAGATTGGAACTGCACTGTATGTCAAATCTAATTTTTCTTCTGTTAAATGTCAAACGTATTTTTCCTCAACATAGTTATTAAGCCAGTTCAAGTGTAAAATTGTAGTTGTGCATTAATTGTTACTGCTGCCAAGTTATATATGATAAAAATAGCTAGATACATAATTTGATAATTCTAAATAGGCACTTAAAGTCTGCACCTTAGCTGCTAGGTGACCAAACAGACATTGGCTGAATCTGTACTTAATATCGTTGTCTTAACAGTGCCATCTGGCTCTGCTGTCCATCCATCTATTGAGTTATGTCAACCCTGGCAAGAATGAATAAATAGGAATTATTAACTATTGAGAAAAATTGGAAAACTGCTATAGAAGTGACTGACAATATCATTAAAGACAGCTGCTTTGTTCAGTGTTGTAAAGCGAGTCAACCTCCAGCAACGCTGGCTCACACTTTTCTCCTCTGCTTTACAAGGCCTTTTTCTTTCACTTACGCCTCCACTGCAGAGGCAGCATAAGGCCATGAGAGATTGGAGGCAAAGTGACGTCCTCTGGTTTATCCTCCCTGAAAGCCTTCACATGCTCTCAGTTCCGCATGAGGGATCTGATGAAAGCCGTTTGTCAGTACACCACTTAATTATCAGCCAGAAGAAGAGCCTGTGATGCTATCCTCTGACAATGGCTAACAGCAGCCTACTGACTACAGTGCACACTAACAATGAAAAAATGACTGTAGCTACTAATGGTGACAGGGCCATGCCAACTGTTCACTTTAAGTGTTAGACAAATTAAATAACTTCAAGTGAAAGCCTCTAAATTGCAATGTTTTGAAAGAAATTCAAAACAGAGTTGAGAAAACAGATTCTCGCCCTTTCTTTTCTTTTTAGACACAGAGGCATACATACATTATGGCTTAAAGGACAGCGTTCAGACATTGGTCACTTTTTTAAATATAAATTTGCATTAAGCTAAAAAGCACACTGCATTGTATTAAAACTTCAGCATATAGGAACAACTGAAATGATCATACTCTATATTAGGATTTTCAGAAGATAGGAACAATTGAGAATCTTGATTATATAGTATAATAGCCAATTCAAGTAGTTTTCTTTCATTCATTCAGCTGTGAAAAAAAATCCTTGTCCTGCATCTAATTGTTAAAGATAAAACTATGTGGTTGAAAAGTTTCAACAACATATTTATTAAAAAAAATTCTCATGAGCAGGTCATAGGTCAAATTTACTGCTGCTGTTGAAAGTGATATGTGTGTGTATATATACACACACACACACACACACACATGTACACACACATACACAGACACACATATATATGTCACTAGGTCTGAGTTAGTCAGGTTGCTGGTTGTTAAAATAAAAGTGTGATATTAATATTAAAAAAAAAGAAAAAAAAACTCCCTCAAGGGATTAATGATGTATCATATTCAGGAGAAGAAGGCACAAACTCAAAAAAACATGCCTTCAAAAAGATAGCTTTAGCCTTATCCATCCTCACACCAAGGCACACAAAAGTCTAAAAAAAGCTTTTTCCCCTAATATGTATTAGATTTGATTTCCTTCTGAAAAGGAATCACAGACCCACCCTACAGTCCATTAGCCAAGTTAATGCGGAGCTGCCAGACTTGCCGACCCATTAATAATACATTGCAGTGGTCAAAGAGGCCAGACACCTCTGTGCACCCTTTCATCCCTCTACATGGCCACATTAATGGACTAATTCAGATGCAATTAACTGGGGAGGAGAGGCTGTGGCCTCGCGGCTGTTGGAGCACAGGCTGAAGGGCTTAGAGCCAGAGCTTGGATTATAATCACTGCAAGCACACACATGAATACAAACATGCATAAAACAATTTACATACCATTAGAAAAGAGTCTGGGTGCTCGTTTATAAAACTGTGTGTGGAACCCTTACTAAAAGTGTATGAATACCCAAAAGCCAGAAACAGTATACGCCAAAAAAAAAGAAAAAAAAAAAAAAAAAGAGATTTCTGATTTATAAAAGCGTGCTACGCAGACTTGCAAGCAGTTTTCCTTTATAAATCACAGTCCACCTGGGAGTTTGTACAGGTGGATTTGCTGCGTATTCTGCCCTCAACACTCCGACATTCTACCATAAATGGTCAAAGGACCTCGTGAATGATTTCTGCATATATATCAGTTGCTGCCAGACATCATATGCATCCACCTGTCTGTTCTGTGTGTAGATCCAGGCCACAGTTCGTCTAAATTTGTCAGAACCATGTCTGAGTCACAAATAAAATGTGCATATGATCGATGTGCAAGTTAACAGTTCATAAAAGGTGTGTTTGGATGAGTGAGGTTCCGCCAGACTGAAACCTCTAACAGCACCGACTCCCACCTCAGCTCCTTCCGCCGGCGTGTTTCCAGTTTCAGTAACAGAGCCGTTTACATGTGTGAACTACCATTGCAAACCACATGGTGGCAGTAGGGCACCGCTTTCGCTCTTTGTCAAATGCAAAAAGAAGATGTCTACAAAAACAAAGAAATAAAAACAGAAAAACAAACTAAAATGATGCGGAAAATTTTGGAGATACTAAAGGTTATCGTAGAGTTTCTGTTTGCTGTGCATAATGGTGGCGCAGAATGAGAAAAGATGAAAAGAAGTGGACATTGGGCTGCAGAATGGCATTGTATCCCCCAGGCCTGCAGGGCCCCTGTCCTGCATATCTTGCGTATTTCCCTGCCACAACAAACCTGATTCAAATGAATGGATCACCATCAGCTTGTCATCCAAGCCTGCACAAGTCTGTTAACAGCGTATTCATTTGAATCAGGTGTGTTGTGGCAGGGAAACATGTAAGACATGCAGGACAGGGGCTGTCAAGGCCTTGAGTTGCCCATCCTTGCTCTTGACCAACTACAGGAAAATGTTTTTGCCCTGCGAAGGTATTATCAAAACCTTTTTGCAGAGTTTTTTCTGGTAATGGAGACAAGCGTCAACAATCCAGCAGTCAAAAAACTACACTGAACCCCTGCTAGTGGAAATGCTCCAATAGACATATTCATCTTCATGCGGAGCCTTACAGCAATGTCACTATGGTCAAAGGCACTGATTTCTTATGTGAAGCTGAATACTGCTGTGAATGCTGTTTTAATGTTGTTGACCTCCACACTGTATGGAAACTGGATGTGCTTACTGGTCATGCTGGAAATGCCATCCAATTTAACATTATATATTTTTAATCACATCAAACACACCCATGTTGGTTAATTCCCACTGCAAAAATATGTTTTTTGACAGAAACCTGAGAGCAATCAACACACTCTGGGATAGTGCAGTTCTAGTGGATTGGTATGTTTAACACTGGACCCAGTTCAGCAAATGGATCCAAGAGCACTGATCTATTAGCCAGTCATAGTCAGGGGCTAGGAAATCTTGGTGGTCCCTAAAAACTCTCCCAAATCCTGATACTATTTACTAATTTACTGAGAAATTAGACTGACTACGACAAACATTTTTGTATATAAGGTATCAAGCAGTGCGATCAAACACATTCTCCTGTCAAGCTTTTTTTTTCTTTTTAAATAAGATCCAAATTCTGTGTGGAAAGTGACTTGCACAATGTTCATACCCTGATTTTTGTATGTACAATGTTTATAACTGAGGCTCTTCTGGGGTTTTAAGCAGCATTTCAAGAAAAAACTGCATCCATCTATCATCTTCGCAGGGTCACAGGGGGCTGCTGGAGCCTAACCCAGCTTTCCTCGGGCAAACAGAAGGGCTACACCCTGAACAGGTCACCAGTCCATCGCAGGACCACATGTACACAAACAACTCTCACTCATACCTAAGGGCAATTTAGAAACACCAATTAACCTAACGTGTATGTCTTTGGACTGTGGGAGGAAACCAGAGTACCCAGAGAGAACCCAGGCAAGCACAGGGAGAACATGTAAACTTGATCCCCTGTGGGGACTTGCTGTGAGGCACCAGTGTTAACCACCAACCGCCACTGTGCTGCCCCCCATCGGAAAGGGAACCGGAGCCGGGGTGGACCTGGGGACAGCCGGGGCTGACCATGGAGGGTGCGGATCACAGACTGGGTTACTGAGCCACACACAACGCTTTTAGAAATATAAAGGTCATCAAAAGAGATTTTTTTTAATATACTCTGAACAATTATGACAATGAATAATTTTTCTTTCTTTTTACCATCATATCAAAAAAATAGTCATTAAGGAAACTAACATTATAGTGTAACAGGGCTCAATTACATTCAGCATATTACTAAAGCAGGCATTTTCAACTACAGAAAGGGTTCACAGCTATAAAAGTGATAATCACCACAGTTACTTTCTCTGTAATTGCTGTGGTTGTTTTTTTTTTCTTTTCAACATTTGTTTATTACAGCAAACATCATTCTATGACATGGCTGCAGAAATGTGTTCATTCAGATGTGACATTGACAAATGGGTTATAACAGGAGCGATATTCACATATCAAATTTGTGGGCAAAATGACCTGTGATTAGCCCTGCTGATGCCGAATGTTAGACGCAAAAGATGTGCCTGTCAATACAGGCACCCGGGAGGGCAGCACAGCTTATTCTGGCATGTCATCCATCACTGGTTCTACTCGGCTGCTGCAGCTGTGTCGCTGCCCCCTTCTCAGACCACTGACCCTACTGAGGGCGCACAAGCAGGATGATCAAATATCACTCTGGTATAAGACGTAGTCACCCTGGTTCCTGATGAGACAGTGAACAAAAGAGGGAAAAAAGATCCCAAAAACTTTTCCTACATATTTTCTGTCATAGTGACGGTTGTCAAATAATCTTCTGTAAACACCAGCAAAATCATAGAAAGAAACACGACTGTTAGGCCTTTCTTTCTAAAAGAAATAAGGCGAGAATTGCAAACAGCAGAGTGAAGCTATTAGCTGCAGGAGATTGGCACAGAGGGTGACAGGGATTAAATAACTGCCTGAGAAGGGAGAGGGTGGATGAAAACAAAGATGAAATCAAACAAATTTGCCAGACATCTTCCATGATAATTACTTGCCATGCAGATTTTATCAACATGCCAATCATCAGGGCCAGTCTAGTCCTTTTAAAATTCCTATCAGATGGAAATGACCCATATTCAGCATGTCAGACAGCACGGGTGAGCTCCCAGTCACCCTAAGTGGATATTCATAGGAGGGCTTAAATCAGTGAAGCTAGAGACCTTTGACCAGATCAGACTTTTTAAAGGATCCTTCTCCAGCCTCAGCTAATTAGTCATGCGGCCTCTTTTCCTTTTATTTCCAAAAAGGAAATCCTGTGTGTGAGCTACAGTGCTGGCAGATCAATTAGCTGCAAGCTTCACAGGAGGCAACCGTTCTTCAGGGAAAGCAGGCTGCAATAATTATGAATATTATTAATTACATTAAGAGCAAGAAGATGTTACAAAAAAAAAGTTCATCCACATAGAAGATAACACAAAATTGCGTGTGTGTGTGTATGTAGATATATACATACATACATACACACACACACACATATACATACACACACACACACACACACATATATATGTGTGTGTGTTTGTGATGTGATTCAATCCCTAATCACTGTATCAATAGAATGCAGAATACACTGGTGTACCTCTCCTTTCTACTACTCCTTGTCGGGGTAAAAATCAGTGTGCATACAAGAGGATATTTTAAACAGAACCACCTGTGATCCCAATGTAAACAAGAGGAAAGGTGATATTCACAACTGAGTAGTCATGATGTTACTAGATTTACACTGTGCTTGCATTAGACATTTCTTATGTGTGATCTGATTTCACTCCTACCACCAAGCTAAATTAATGATTCCATAATTATCATCATGCATAAAGCCAGTTAGATCTGTAAAGCCTGGATGTACTCAAGAGCATTTTACCAATAAGGTTCATGTTCTCCAATTAATAAGTGAAAGCTATCAAACTATCTGCTGATTCAAATAGAAAGTAGAAAACTGGTTGGGATGAAAAGTCCAAAGATTGGGGAAACCAAGTCAAAATACAAGAAGTTGATAACATTAAGTGTGGGGAGGCTTTTTTAAACCAACAATGTGACTCAGAATACAGATCTGAGACAGGTAATGCCTGCTAGAGGACCTGATCTCTCATAAAACGGACTAATCCACATCAAAACCCTTTGCTTGATTACTGTTAAGTCAGCTGAATGTATCCCAATGCTCAACAGTTCTCATACAGAAACCTCTATTAAACCAAGACGAAGATCATTTTTAAATAACTGATTTCAAGAGACATCTTGTAGCATGAGCCTTTTATTTCTCCTTCATTACTAATTGAAGAGCCGGTCTTGACCAAACAAACACTTGAATACTTTTTTCCCCCCCAAAAGCCTGAACTAAAGTAAAAGAATATGAATTGGGATGAGAAGTCCATTTTTTTCTTATTGCCAGCACTATGGATGATTTTAACATCCCTGTCTGTGAGTCAGATCCCAACTTCAACAGATTTCATTTTCACAGAGCAGGAAGTTCTCTGAATCAATCGATGACCATGATCAACAGGTTTTATGACTGGCTGTTGCATCATATCTTGCTGAGCAAAAAGAGCAGATGGGAGGGAGGTGTTAAAAGTTAATGAGTGCTTAAAATGATAACAGAGATCATATATAAAGTGGACAAACAGTGAGACCATAGCATTGGCTGTTAAAGGGACAGCTACAATTTCAAGTAAAATTATACCTCATATCTCTTAGCAGGCCACTAAAGGAAGCAACAGAAGCCTCAGGCCTTTTATGTACTGCACTGCAGTCAGCACTTCACTCAGTGGAGTGTGGGGACACCAGCTCCTGCCAAAATGTATCAATGCCAAGGTCTGCCAGCTTGCTCTCCCCGCCCACTCTAAGGGCCAGAGCGTGAGCGGTGGGGCGCCAGTAGGTGGGTGCAAGGTGATGCTGGTGGGCGGGTGGCCAGGCTGGAGCTTCCTGACATGGGAACCTGCCTCACAGTCGGATCAAACTAGCGTTGAGTGATTCACTACCTCTCCCACCAACTGAAAAAGTCTGTGCCAGGCCAGCATGCAGACACATTGCTGTCTCTACATGGCTGTAAAAGCTCATCTTTCAGACCCACATCTTAGCCAACATTAAAATAAGACTGGCCCTTCAAAAGAGGCAACTTCAGGATCAATTTAGAATTGGATACAAAAATGTAAAGTCTCTTTCTAAATATCTGTCTGTTGCTGAAAAAATTCAGCTCAGTCCTTAAAATTTAAATCCATGTTTTGCAGTCTAATGATGATGCAGTCCAACAGACTAGATGAAGGTATCGGAGTGTAGCACCAAAGCAATTTTACACTTTCAGATTTCAGGCTCCACAAACCTAAGCTTGAAGTGGGAGATAGGGCAGAAGGTACAAATGCTCATACCTGCCCAATCTTATTCAAATAAGCACAAATAGCAAGGATTTTCTGAGCTGTGGTGAGTCACTAGTTAGAAGCAGGAACATTATCTCCAGAGTAAATAATGTCCTGAAGGGCCAGTGGCTACCCAAATCGCTTCTTTAAAAAATAGAAAGCTGCTCCAGGCTACTATTATTAAGCCTCAGATCCCATGGGAAGTTGAACCTTTGATCTGTTTAGGGCACTGTGTATTTGCATTTTATAATGAGATCAAAGTAAGGTCCAGGGCCTCTGCAGAAGACAGCTCTGTGCCCCATATCTGCACACTCAAAGATTTACAGACCAAAGTTATATTTCCCTGTTAGCATCACCATATAAAAGCTATGGACCGTGGTGGAAAACACAGGGGGAGATTCTGTGTTTGTTGGGTGAGCAACAGTAACCTACATTCCCTTCCAACTAATTTTCTTTTCTCGTACACAGGTGTGGAGGAGAAAAATAAAACTGTGCCAGCAACAATAATCTCAACAGTTCAAGTTCACTAGAAAACATTTCAAGCATTTTGAAAATGGTTTGGGGAATTGCTCCAGACTTTCTTTGGCATTCATTACCTGGAAGAAATGCAGAGGGGAATTTATACACTTAGCTTGAAGAGATCCTACGAGGAGGCGAGAGAAGGTTTGAGATGAGGACGGAGGTCAAGATTTGATCTTTTTTTCCTATTTCCAGGGGAAAAAAAAAGAATATTTACTGAGAATACTCAATTCACAAACTCGAGGAGCTGTTGTTTAAATTGTGCCTCAAAATAAAAGAAGGGGGATTCTTGCATTGTAACATATAAACACTGTAGTAATTTCAATAAAAAAATATAGCGTGGTAACATCATTCAACTAGTCTCTAATGCTTGCAGATAGAGGCTGACTAGGAGAGAAGCCTTGAGGCAACATGTCTGCACATCATTAATGCAACAATTACCCCACAAACAGTTGTAACACAAGCAAACAAACGTTAATTTACCATCCATCACACGCAAGACAGCATCCATGTCGACAAACAGCAGTTTTAAGAATTTACGACAGCATACTTGAAAATCTTAGTTAGAATCTATTCTATTTTTTTAAATGCTTCCTCATTTCCTAAACATCCACTTTTTTTTTTTTTATTTAAACGTGTTTAAGTTGTTTTTTTTGAGAACCAAACCAAGAACACCTAATTAATCAAAAATTGAGACCAACGTTTAGAACCAATACGTGATGTAATCTTGCTCATGTCAATTATTCCTCATTGTTGAAATATTAATTTAATACACATTTATAGATAAAGCGTGTGCCTCCTTTCACCTATTTTAAAATCAAAAATATATGCCCTTTTATTAGAAAACTAATCCATTGTAATAGTTGATCATCTTTGCAGAAAATCTTGTCAAACGTCTTCTCTCATGAAGACAAAAAAAATAAAACAATACTAAAATAATCTTTCATCGAAATGAAGGTAACTCGTTCAATTAATCATGATATCAATTTGACATCATATGGCCCGGCCCGCCAGATATAACGAATCTTTATAACATAGTATTTGCATAGTATAGCATTAGTACAGTGCAGTGTCATAATACAGTAATATAGTATTAGTCACAACTTTGAAAAGGAAAAAGTACTTAATGTTCTGACTTTCTGACAGGGTTTTTTCCTGAGAATAACTATTTTTTTTAAATCTCAAAGTAATTATCTGGGCCATCTTTCATTACCTGTAATTGCTAAAATTGAAATGACTGAGCTTCAAATATTTATAACACATTGCAATGCATGCTGCATTATGGCAAAGAGCTGCAAGCAGACACTGAGGCTTCTCCAGGACAAATGCACTGTAATCTCTAGAATGTGCAGCATGGTCAAGAAATCTGGCAGATAAAGAAACAAAAGAAAACAAAAAAAAATCATATTAAAGGAAGAGAAGGACATGGAAGCTACGAGTTAAATCATGCATAACATCGAACCTGCAAAACATGAATGAAGTGTGCCTCTGAGAACCAGAGACAGTGTGAGGAAGAGCGCAGACTAATTGTTTGATCATAAATGCCAAGCACATATTACATTACATTTACTCTTGAAGGAAACATTCATATATTTGACCTTGATGAGTTGCTTTTATCGACAGCACTGTTTTTTAAACGTGTAGGCAAGTGAACTTTTATTGATATGATTAAATGAATGGCTGCTGCCCATATTAGCCATGTCTCATCTCAGAGGCACAGCTTGCACCATCATTCAAAACAGATGAAAGAAAATGTTGAATCTCTAACTGCAGCAGCTGACATCTCCAGGGGCAGACGAGAGCTACAACTATATTCGACCTACATTCACCATGCTAATTACTAACTACACACACAAACATGCATGCTTGGGCGCATTTTAGGCGAGTCCACGTCATCATAGTAAGACTGTTATTTCTGAAAACTTATCACTAAATCGTAGTGTAGTAATGGATCTGTGGTCCATATAGCTTGCTCTCCAATCCACAACATGTTATGTAAGTCTTGTTTGTTTTTTTTACTTAAAAAAAAAAAAAAAGGAGGAAAAAAATGCCATAGTGTCAAACATACAGAGCAGGTGGAAGTTGAAAAGCATCCTTGAGTTACCATTATTGAAGGGGGTGCTTTGGTTTTAATGGTCCACATCAAAACAAGGTATATTTATAATTCTGGAGAGGCGTACATCAGGCTATGGCAGAGGTTCTGAGCAGCTGTGGTGACACCGCAGACATACTA
>JBAMYA010000020.1:3936556-3949303 GCA_037176975.1 Arrhamphus sclerolepis
TGGAATAACTGAGGTGGAGAGCAGCTGTTTAAGGTGGGATGACTGAGGTGGAGAGCAGCTGTGGTGACACCGCAGACATACTTTACCGGTTCTGTGTAGAAGCCTAAGTCACCTTATTGGTGATAAAATTTCAGTTCTGCTTTATTTAAAGTTGGAAGGTAAAATGGTCATGGTATGTCAGCACTGTCACACAAATAAGTCACATGAACGTAGCTATACATCAAACATGGCAACACATGAACAGCATCACCCCACAGGAGAAAAACCTAAGAAAAAAATGTAATTCAATAAAGGATATATCTTTAATTTACACATACGATTTAAGTAAGATAGATAGATAGCTAGTTAGATAGAAAGAAATGTATTAATCCCTGAAGGGCAGTTAAGAAAAGTCATTAGTTTTATCATTTAGGCCTAATGGTAAGCAAAGCAGGAATTTGTTAAATTGCACTCTTACAAGTATTATTAGTATCAGCTTTTTCTTTAATTAATGTTTCATGTAAGAGAATAAGAATTCTATGAAGTGAAAACGTTGAAATTTAGTTATCATCCTTGACACATGATATGCAATTTTAAAACAGTGCAAACATTTGAGCAGCTTAATGTTGCTCCTTGGTTAAGTGTTTGCACTTGTAGATGGAAAACAGAAAGCAAAATAATTTGTCCCTCAACTTTTCTTGTTTAAACTTTGCCAACTCGAAAATGGTTCAATCCATGGCACAAGAGAACAACAGAACCATCACCTATGTGATCCATTACAATTGTATGCAACAGCACAATTTTGGTGTAAGATGTAATTGAAAATGTGTAAGGGGCTAAGAATTTAGATTTTGAAAAATAAATAAGAAATTTGCAATTGTACAACCCCTGAGGACAGGAACCTTTCCCAAGGCTTTTGCTCAAGCTTGGATAAAAATGTGTGATGGGATGTGAAGATTCTCCAAGCACAAAAAAACATTAGGAAAAAAACCTAAGGCTACTGGAGCTCATTGAAAAGCTGCAGGCAGGGACACAGACTAATAATGGATTTCATTCAGATGTCTTATGCAATCAAAAGAATTATTTATACGCACACACACACACTAATAAAAAATTAATCGACATTGACATTCAGAACCAATGATCAATGTAATCTTGCTCATGTCACTTATTTCTCTTCTTTAAAATATTAATGACTATATATTGGGAAATTGTGTGTTTGACAGATTTTAAAAGAGATATACTCTCTTTTATTGGCATATATATATATATGTATACACACACACACAGACACACACATCATACATAAAAGGTGCGTGTGTTTCTGTTGCCTAGATTCTCAGAATACTAAAACTATGACAGAGAAAACACGCCATTAACAAGAATTAGGGTGTCGGGGAGTTGTGACGCAGGCTGTTGCTTATGAACCCATATACAAACCACTTTTTCTTTGTTTCCTGTGCTGTACAGCATCCTGGTTAGAGTGATGTGGTTTTTTTCTTTTCTTTTCCACTTTTAATGTGAGGGTATTTCTACAGTTGCAACCCAAATGCAGGGAAGAATCGGTTGATCTCTGCACGCCATTACTGAACTAGAAAGTGTCTGAAGAACATTCATCTCTAACCGTGACTAATTCTATTACTTGCACTTTTACTCAAATCTGTCGTTCAAATTACGTCAAATCTATTTCACACCTGACACAGAAGTATGCATGTATAAACTGTATCTGTAAGTAATGTGTCTATGTTATAATGTTATATGGTTGCAATCGATTACTTCTTACTTCCTGAGTTGATCTCTGGCTTCGGTCATTGCTCTAAATCTGCATGTAAACGACTGAGTCAGACATGTAGCCAACACCAAAATGGCTTTAATACTACTGATGAGCCGAAGGTGATGGAGCCAAATCAACTCTGACTCATTTTCCAAAAGCATCTACTTTGGTCATAAAATATTACTTAAAATTGACTTTTCAAAGAAAGTGTAATTGGACACAAGTACACTTTCTTTGATGAGGCTGGTTATACTTTTGAAAATAACTTCATAATTAAAATATACAAATACAATTTTGAATGTGATTTCAAAAATGTGAGCATTAACACATTTGAATTAGGAAACCCCCCCCCCCCCCCTTCAAGTGTTAACAGGCGCATATATTAATCTGCATTCAAAGTGGAACTGTAAGTCAGTGGGTAGAGCGTTGCGTCAACCATGATGGCAGAATCGGTACAATTCTGGTTAAGGCCACCCACTCTCAAATGTATGACAAGTATCCACTCCCAGTGTTAGGGCTGAATGTCAACTAAATTCTAAGCCTCAGCAAAACTTTCTGAGGTTGCTCATCAGTCCCACAACAAGGCTAATCGACAATTATCAAAACCAGTATTCAGAACCATGAAAAAATGAAGCAATCTTGCCCGTGTCAGTCATTTCAAATTATTTTCCTCAATTCTGTTTTCTAAACTTTCCCTATCAGACATGTTCATGTATAGTTCCTTTAAGAAAAATACAACTGCATATAGCCCAGCCCTATCTCACTCTATTTCCTTTGTTCCCACCCTTCAAATTGAATATTTATTGGGTTATTTACACATGACACACAGGGAAACAAAAAATTTAAAAAGACAAGAAACAAGACCTCAATTATTAAACCAATAAATAAAATATATACACTAAATAATACTTGGGGAAAGTCCAAAAGCCTTAGATCCTGTAATAATACACCTTACCACTACAGTCCCAACATTTAAATGTTTTGGTTTGTTTGTTGCCCCCCATTATTTCCAGCCATGGAGCCTATCGTTCTAGGAATTGCGTTTCTTGCAGCCTCAATTCAAGAGATAATTTCCTCCATGGTGTAGATTCTCTTCACCTTCACTTGCCATGTTTCACATCTTTTTGGGTCCCCCCCCGCATTTTTAAGCCAACAAAGTGCTGTGGAGGACTAACTCCTGCAGGGACAGCCCCCAAAACTGCCAACAATGGTCCCTTGGCTGACTCAAATCATAATATTTTATCTGGGAAGTCAAATATCCCTCTCAAAAGTTTTTTTTTTTTTGTTTTAAGACAGGAAAGTTCCAAAATATATATAAATGATCTGCAGATTCTTCCCTGCAGTTCCTCCAATATACCCCTGTTTGATTGGGGTCAAATTTGGAAAGTTCTTACCCTAAAATGTCTGAGCAATAAGTTAAGAATATTTATAAAAAATTCATTCTATCCACGGTATCAGCGAATGTACAGCCACTGTTTTTTTTTAACCTCTGACTAAACAATTGAGCAACAGACACATACTCTGAATCAATTTGTTAAAATGAGAACAAAATAAATAAATTACTAAACGAAATACATTTTCTTGAGGGGGTTATCAACTCAAAAACTGACAGAGCACAACCCTGTCACGGGGAAATCCAAATTCTGAAAATATATTATTTGTTGAGTGGTTAAGCTTTACAGGGAACTGTGACACCACAGGCCCACTTCAGAGTAGAATTTCACATCAGGCTGCATTTGCTGCACCTTGAAAGTGGATAGAGCAAAGATGCAACGCAGATTTTAAGAATCACAACTCTGAGAAGAGAGAAGTGGCTCGCTCCGTCCTCTGCTATGAGAAGGTTGCTTTTCTACTGCACCCATGTGGCACTCTGATCAATGCATGTTGCAGACATTTCACTAATAAGTTATTTAAAAAAATAAAATAAAACAAATTAAAATAAATAAAATAAAAAGATAAAAGGGTATAACATTACCCGAAGTAGAATTCACTACTGCAAATCTTGAAATATAGATATAGAAAAGTAGACAGTATAACACACACACATATACATATATATACTTTTTTTTTTTAATGTAACTCAAATCAAGACAGCACGCATGATGCCGTGTTGCTGACAGCTAAATAAGGTATAATGGAAGTAAAACAAGACACAATAGTTGCAAAATGAAACAATTAATTTTCTTACAAAAGGCCTTTCCACAAACACTAAAATCAATCCATTTCTAATAACACGTTTTCTCATCTCTCTCAGCTACATGTGGACACACGCGCACACACACACACGCACACACACACACAAGCACACACCTCCATGCAGCCCTTACATGCCAAATCTCGTCGCCCCAGGAAATGGGCTTCATACATCTTGTCTGACTGCAATAAAGCACTGCCTAAGATTCTATTTCCAATAAACGTCAACTGATTGGAAAACTCATTCTAATATCAATTTCCATCTGGGCCCTTTAAAAGGCAATCAGCATAGCTTCATCTCAGTATATCATGGGCTCCTTGAGATGATGACACAGCACTGGCTTTCTCCTTCTGCATAATGGCCTTCTCCTATCAAGGCATCTGCAATGAATAATACCACCCATGAATGGGCTATTTAGTCTGTGCTCACACAGATAGGGGCCACTTCTCTGAATATTAATCCAGGGTTTTACACTTCATGTGGTTCTCTCAGGGCTGCACTATTTTTCATTCAGAGAACTACAACACTTGGTGTGATTTGACACTCTCATAGTTTCTCTTTCAGCCTTTTAAAATGTGACAATGGTATTTACCAGGGGCATCACACTTTAAGATACCCAGCACCCAAAAAACAATAACTTTGGTCAAATAATTTCAAACCCTACTGCAAATGTCCAGAACTTATCACAAGACATGAAAGCCAAAGGAGAGCTTTCATAAGTGTACCAAGCAAAATAAATTAACACAACACAAACCAAAAGGTAAAAATTTAACTCAGAACCCATAAAGGCTGAATGTGGTACATTTTCTTATTAACAAATCAGAGGAGGTGATGGACTTTAATATATCTATTGTTTTATCTTTGCCTTTGCTGTTCACTGGGAAAAGCAGAAAAGAAAAATGTAACCCAGTTCCAGCATTAAAGACTCAGTTACAACTTGTAATGGGGTACAAGTCTTGATTTACTTACCTTCCAGCCACTGCCGGCCTCCCTGTAGTAGGGAAAGTTATCACAGATCCACTGGTAAATTTCGCTCAGTGTCATCTTCTTCTTTGGCGAGCTGTTGATAGCAAATGTGATAAGACTGGCATAGCTGTAGGGAGGCTTGCCATCCTTGTGCTGCTGCACCTCCTCCTGATCCAACGTGGTGTTGTGATCGAGCATAGCACTCTTCTTGCCCATGCCTGGACCGTGGGTATTCTGGGCATCAGCCTTGCGGATGGCTGCCTGCATGGTCAGCTGAGGAAGCCAATCCATGGAGGTCAGGCTGCTCTCCAGCTCCGACGTCATGGTGACGGCAGGCTGGGCAGGAGGGAATGGGGGGAAAGGTGGAGGTGCTTGCGGTTAGTTCCCGGTGACGGATTGAAAGCAGCCCAGGTGTGAAAACAGACAGAGTGGAGCAGGGATGAAATCTGGACCGCCTCAGCTCAGGACATTAGCAAGGCATCTTCTGTGGGTCAACTCTGAAGAAAAAGAAGACAGACATGTTTTCATTAGTCATTTAGACATATCTTTCTGTGCACAAGCAACAAGCCCGATGTGATCTCTGGGCCCCTTCAGCTTAGTTCTGTAATGGAAATAGATGGGCTCAGGAACACTTCTTGAACTCACTGTCTTGAAAAGACTTCATCATGCCATCGGCAAATGCAGGTTAAATCTATCATGTATAAAAGGGATCATATGTGAACATGATCCAGAAATCCTGGTGTTTTCTCTGGACAAAAGTTCATTCAAAATTAACTGAGGCAAAGTGGGAAACTGTCCTGTGGTCAAATTAATAGAATTCTATTTGGGAACCCTGGATGCTGCATCTTTCTGTCTAGAGCAGTCATTCTCAAACTGTGGTACGTGGGGGAATTTGATTTTTTTTTAAATTTTTTTTATAAAAACATAAATTGAAAACATGAACTGAAAAAATGTATTATATCGGGACATTGAAAAGCTAAACATGCATGCATAAAATATGTAAAGAAAAATGTTAAAATTATTTTTAAAATAAGTTTATTTTTATTTTATTTCACCATTAGCCTACTTCAAATGCTAGTCATTGTCAAAAACTGTGAACAGAGCACATAAAAAGTAGTCGTTATTATACCGTCCAGCTAGATGAGACACCGATATTAGATATGGACATCAGATATGAATGTGAAGGAGCAGCAGAACATCTGGACCAACTACTGCAGACCAGAACTACAGCTGAACATCTGGACCAGCCACTGAACACCTTTGTCCCAAAGAATGGCCCCGATTGGAGAAAGTGTGCAAAGCTTATACAAATGGTACCAGAGCTGTGACAGGTTCCTATCGGTGACCGGCAACAAGGACTCAAGAGGACCTGAAATATGTTGGAAACACTGCAGCATCTATGGCCAGGCAGATGAAGAAAATAGCTGGTGAACTGAAGTCTGATCTTTACTTGGCAGTAAAAACAGTAAATTCTATTAATACCTGACCAACGTATTCTGCAAATAAATTCTGATAGATATACTGACCTGTAAAAGACGCTGAACTGTTGTTATATAGACACACTGCCCTGATTCTTCACCTTTTTTTTTTGCTGACGACCTCAACATGAAAGTATGTTTGTCTTTAAAAGACAAGTTATTTGATATGAAAAAAAAAAAAACCCAAACAGTTCTTATGGTGGAGTGGGGGCAGTTTATCTGTGAATTAATAAATGAAATACAGATGTTAATCTGTATCCACACTTGCTGTGTGTAGGATAGAGAGAATGGCTGGGTCTTGCAGTGTTTGAGAAACGTTCAGAAAAGTTTACGTACATACCCCTTTGTATACTATTACTGACTACAGTTAAAAATAAATCACCGTTATATTAGGAATAAACATGCCTTCTTTGTGAGCTATTTATAGGTAATAAGATCATAAACTATTGGATTTCAACTCAATTAAATTCAAAATACTTCATTCATCCCACAAAGGAAATAAAGTTCAGTAAAGTTATTCACAAAGATGGTATTTGGATAACTTAGTATAATGTCAGGTGGTTCATGGTATGAAAAGTTTGAAAGCCACTGGTACAGAGGAAATAAACACCATCCAGCTTGTCATCAGAACTCATCAATGCTAAAAACTTTATTGCAGCTTTTAGAGCAATATACACTTCCATCCAGACAACGTCTTTCAGAGATGGCCTTGCATCTTTCAGCAAGACAATGCTAAACAACATATTGCCTCTTGCCGGTCAAGTGTTGAACAAAAATGTTAAATGATCTTTCCCTTACATAGTGCATTTTTAACCTTGTCCAGATTCTTCAAAACGCTTTACATTTCTCATTTACACAAACACACTTGCACTGCAGCACCTCTATTATATATTCTTTATATATTAGAAAATATCTGCCCATTTTACACTAATAAGCACAACGGGGGGCAAAGCGCTAGTTGGTGTCTTGCCCAAGGACTTTTTAACACATGACAGGACTAGGTGCTGATCCGCCCACCAATTAGAGGACAAATGACTCAACCCACTGACCCACAGACGTCCATAACCACAAAAGAGAAAAAGAAAGACAATTGATGAAGCAGCTATACAGAATTTGTGCAACGTTAAAGCATCTTGGTCAACTATTCTTATTATTATAGTATGCTGGGAACCATAAGCCCACCACTTTCTCCACCTCTTGCAGCTCTCAAAGCTGACTCATAGCTGGGAGTCCATCTGCACGGAGAGTAAATGCCAGGCAATTGTTTTCACAACTGCCAGCCAAATGGGGGAATGGCTCAGGAGGAATTCCAACTCTCTCAAGGGGAGCAAACAGCGCTCTACTTTCTTCCCTGCTGCTTGCTCGCTTCCTCGCCTCCCCTTCCTCCCCCAAACGGAGCCTCTGCCGTAAACAAGCCAGCTAGCGTCATCTTGCAAACTGTCCACAGCGATATGTGCGTTAGCTGTGTTGTGCAGAATGCAGCCAGCCAAAACCTGTCTCACTGTCCCTCTCGGCACACTGCAAACCCTGTCCTAAAATAGATGAGGTGTAGAAAGGCCAAAAGTTGCAGATATGTGAACATGAGAATGGTGAAAAACTAAGCAGTATGACATGCATTATATGAAATGCAAGTCTGAGGCTAGGGGGGTGCAGGGAGGGGACAGTCAGGAGGGTGAGGACTCCTAAAGCTGTGGGATTTTGCTCTTGACTAAGCATGCTAACACTAGTGTGTGTGTGTGTGTGTGTGTGTGTGCATGTATGTGTGTGTGTAAGAGAGAGAGAGAGAGCATGTGTAAGCTTGACTGTGCACCATTACACAAGTGGGGGAAAAAAATGTTCTGACTGCACTCAATGGGTCAAATACAGTATCTTTTAAAAATAACATTTGTGTGTAATGAACTGTACTGTGGGATCCACCCCAATTAACATCTGAAAATATTAATTGTGTTTCTTTAACTATTCAAAAGGTGGTTCATTTTGCATGTTTTTCTAGAGATATTTGTAAAACCTATTTTTATTATAGAATTTATCTTAATAACATTTCAAAAAGCAGTATACATAAACAATGATTTTTTTTGATTTTTTTTTTAACAAGTTTTACATTATTTGGAACTTTCTTTCAGATTGTTGTTATCCTAAAATACACCTAATATTTTTACCAAAAGAGAAAAAGTCTTCTTTTGGCTTTGTTTAAAATCTTGACAGTGAAAATGAGAAAACAAAGCTTGTTTAGAAATACTGGACTAAAACTGTGGATCTTTGGAACATGACCATAAAAAGGAATTAAAACTAAACCTATTATTAGGGGTCTAATGATTAACCAATACAAACTGGAACCAGAATTTAAAGATGTAATAAATATTATCACACAGCACAGATTAATTATTTTCTCTGTGCAGGGACAGCGAAGGGTTCAAAGTAGAAATTTAAGGAAATACAAACCATAGCCTTGATGGGCTGATCCAGCTCATGGTGCATCTTTGAACACAAAAACCTTAAGGACATGTCAACAAGGTTAAAACAAAAAAAAAAGGATTATTGGCAGAAGGGAGTTCTGAAAATTGCATCAGTCTGAATCATGAAATGTTTTGAGACTGTTTATGAAGTTTCAAAATACCACCACTGTGATACTGTCACTTCTGGAGTATCATAAACTCCAGAAGTGACTTCATAATTTCCCTTCCGGGATAAATAAAGCACCCATCTATGTTGATTACGGAGAGACTTATTTCACTTAATTACTCTCTCTCCACCTGTACTATGGCTTTAAAAAAAACAAAACAAACAAAAAAAATAATAATACAGAGGGCTTAAAGGCAACACTCTCCACCTCTGAAGTCATGAACAGACATCTAATATGGGCAAACCTGCAAACAGGTGAGTCAGACTAATCAGTCATAACAGTTCCCCTCACAAAAAGATAAACAAATCATGCACAAGGCATCTCCACCCTGTAACTGAAATAAAGGTGACTCACAGGCTAGTAATGACAGCAAGTTTCCCATCTGAACAAAAAAAATACTAAAATATGAAGCACTTTTATAGGCTTTGCATGTCATGTATTTAAATTTCTGTAGCACAACTAAAAGGCTCCATCCCCCTTACAGGCCACAGGTACAGATTTTAATAACTGCCACACTAAGTGCCGCCAGTACAGCTGCCTTCTGCTGACTGACTACAAGTGCTGCAACTGACAATTATTTTGGTAGCTGACTTATATTTTAATTTTTTTTTCCAACTAGTTGATAAGTCAGTCATTTCTGTCATGCCATCCACGTGTCTTTCCAGAATACTGACATGAAATGACAGCAGCTTATCACAGTTCACACATGTAATCCAACACTAGCATAAAGTGTGAAAGATAGGGACAGAAAAAAAAAATCATCCTTAAAGGTGTTACAATGTTGAACTATTAGTCAGAGCTTTTAATCTTAGTTTTAGAGTATTTATTTTCTCTCACAGGTCACTTTAAGCACATGGTCACTTTAACTGGCACTGGCACTTTAGTCAATTATTGTTTTTAACTACACGCAGACCCTAGAGAAATGCCTTCTCATTTTGCCTGCACTACAGCTGTATGTACAACAAAGTGAAAACAAAGTTAATGGATTTAACTGGTGGTTCTATGCAATAAAGGAGCATGCACAATCACTGCATTCAAGAAAGAAACTTTTTTTTTTATTTTTAACTTAAGTAACATTTTCAGTGTTATCATGGGAATCAATATACAGGCTCAGCTATAACTTACATTTTATAGCATAAAGAAACTTTCAGTTAAATTATTGTGATTATCTAGTTTATGAGTTAAAAGCTACAGATTAGAAATCCAGAACATTTATGCTTAAAATACTATAAACATAATATCTAGAAATAAATTCTGAATTCACCACTCTGAGTAAGACGACACTAAGTCAGAGTTATTCAATTTAGGCTACAGTTACATATTTTGGCTTGCTTGCCAGACTGAAATTAGAATCAGAAAATGCTGAGCAACATTCAACTCACTGGTGTGCTGCACAAAAGCATGTACTTATATCCATCTATTAATGTTGTGTAAATAAATAAATAAATAAATACATTGTGGATGCAGCAAACAAAAAATGTCTTACCTAATGCTGTGAATGAATGAGTCAAGCAAGGAAGAAACAAGAGGCATGAGACCAAAACAGGGGTTAATGAAAAGTGGTCCACCCGATACATGGAAACGCCTGCCATTTGACACTTCATGGTAATGATCCAGCTGCTACATAATCTACAGCGCCATGGTGGTGTCTTAATTAGAGAAACTTGGGAGGTGACAGGAAGGATGAAGCGCAACACAAGTAGTCAGAAGGATTCCACCACCACCACCACCCTAATGCGTCTTAATTACTCAGACTGAGACAGAGTCAGAACTGAGACATGCCCAAACGTGATGGAGCATCAGGATGGGACTGTCCAACAACAAGTCTGAGGGCTGGCTGAGGAGTTCACAAGGAGTTGAGAATAAAAAAAACAAAAAAACAAAAGACGGCTAAGGGGTAGCTGACAGCGTGGGTTGTTTGTGAAAGGCACAGTTTAACTGGCAACAGACCTGGCAGAGAGGAGAGAGTGGAAATATTTTGCATTCAAGGAGTCTGAGGGTTTAAGACCCAAGAGCATGAGCCCAAGGGAACAGACTCCAATTACGTACAATATATAGAGCCACTTTGATCTGGCTCCAGAAAAATGAATTCTGCCACTATCATCATTTAAAGAAGAAAAAAAAAAGGAGGGGGGGTTGATAAGCTGTGATTTTATTTTTAGAATGAAGCCCCAACTATACTTTCAAGGGCTAAAAGGAAAATGGATGGTCTAATTCACTCTATTCAAAACTCAGTTTCTTTATCCTCCAAGGATTAATGACAGATTTGTTTCTGAATGAAAAATGAAAGCCCTTTAGAAACATCTTAATTTCCCCCGTTCTTGACAGGACTTAACAGAACAACTGCCAACAAAGCACTGACAACATATCAGCAATTGTGTTTTGTGTCTCAGCTACCAAGTCTGAAGTGGTTCAGTCAAACTGACAGCATGGCCATTATCCATGCACACAGCTTTTTATTCAAGAATCCCCATGAAGAAACAAGCTGAGTAACAACCAGGGATTACTCAAGACGACATAGCAGATTACGTCAGCTTCATCATGTTAAGCAAGTATGTACAGAGATGCAAGTCAGCAACTGCGTCATAAAAATCAGCACTACTCCCCCTCTCCACTATTACAAAATTGATGTCTGTACTTAACAAGCACTTAAAATTTTAGTACCCTTAACAATGCGCTGCCCAGGGTGAAATTAATATTTTAACTGTGGTAGTGCTACAGTGAGTGTCACTTAAACATCCTCAACATTTTATACAATGACAATGAACAGAGAATCATGTTTAGATACAATGATGAAAATAATAATGCTATAATTTTATAGGCCTACTAGGATTATTAAAGTGAAATCTCTGCATGTAACTCATGCTTGTGTAGTTACAACCGATTCCATACAATATGCAACAACCTTTGTAATTTCTGACGAGTCTTTAAAAACAAACAAAAAAAAAGATTTCCACAAAATCCCATCTCTTTCATGATTTTATTTTTTTTTTTTAAGTGTGACATTTCTGACTTGCCTGTGCAAAAGGATGAGGTAGGACGTTTCAATGAGTAGGATATGTAATAAGAACAGCTCCATTAGAAACCTTCCCAAACAAAAAGACACTATGAACCAGACTAAAACATGATCCAAATTCTTTCCTCTCTAACCTAAGAATTGTGGAAATTCATTTTGCATTCCCCCCTTTTATGAAGCACTTTGTCAATTTCTTTCCATTTAAAAGAAGACAGAAATTTGTTATTTATTGCCAAAGCAATGATTATTACAGCAATAATACAATTAAAATGGAAGACATACAGCACAAACATGTGGCATGTTGATTTAGGTGGTGATCATAAATGTTATGCATTTCTAAAGTTTGTCAGTTTTGGAAAATGCGTGGAGCTTTGCAATTAAATTCCATTTTCCAACCAACAATGAATAGCGCCATTCAATTTTTGGTTTCTAACAACCAGATACAGATGATATCTGAAAGTTTAAAAATAAACCTGGCCCAAACTTCCTGGTCTCCACAAAATCATGTCATTCAATGACAAAGGGTGGTTCACAGCTGTTATGTAAACAACCATTTAATAAAATAAAGTATTATTTCAGGTTTTGCCTTATGTCAGTTATTTTAAAAACATACCAGAATGAACATCCTTTACAATGTTTTTGCGTTTTACACCTCAGTCTTCTGGCACAGCTCAAGAGTCCTGTCATCTCAGCTCCCACCCCGGGAGAAGAAGCTAA
>JBAMYA010000020.1:3950858-3998296 GCA_037176975.1 Arrhamphus sclerolepis
TATATATATATACACATATATATGTATACATATACATGTATGTGTGTGTGTGTGTGTACATATATATGTATACAAAAAATTGGCCTATATTTACACCTTCAATTAATAAGTAGTAGAAGCATAACGCACAAAGCCCCTCAGAGTTAATTATATTAATTGAAATGAATCATCATATGAATGAAGTTGCTGAATGAAACTGTCCATGAAGACACCAGGGAGCTGTGTGTCTCTGGGAGCTCTGTGACATGAGGAATATATAATCCCTGCTTATGTCCAACATACAGGTCACGTCTGCATTTGACTCCTGCTGAGCTCCATCAGTGTCTCCCAAAGCTCTCGTGTGTCTGAGTGATGAAGGAGCTGCTTCCACTCACCTCCTCTCGTCCCGTTGTGAGTTTACACTCACCAGCACTGCAGAAAGACGTCCGTCTGTCCTGTGTGAGAGACGCACAGATGACTTTTATGATCATTTGGAAGCGTAGACTGTGTGTGTGGTTAGAGCGCCCTCCAGTGGGGGAGGAGAATCTCCTTCTCCCACGGTTCCTTTTCACATAAAGCATCTATGTCTTTATCTATGTAATTATTATCAATATTGTTATTATTATTAAATCTTCAGTATGATCAGGTTTTAAAACCTGATAATCCACATCCCAGTATTTACGTCTTCATGTAACCACTAAAATAAAAATGAATGGACAGAATAGGAGCAAAACATAAACCTAAAATACATGGAATAAAGACCTTTAAATTTGGATTTTTGAATTTTAGAGTCCTTCTGTCGTAATCTCTGTTAGAATAAACCAAATGCTGATCATCATATTGATTAAATTTGTCTTAAACTTCAATGAAGCCAGAGGATGAATGAATCATCACCTCCTATCTATTCCCACTGAATTAGTCTAAATTAGACTGTGGTGTGTTCAGTGGAATATGGTTGAAACTGAACTGTAATTAAGTCCTCGTCTATTCTTTGTGAAGGGTCTTCAGATAATGATTGCTGTGAACCTACAGGAAACATAAACTGAATTTAAGAAATGATTTTATTTTGAAACTTTTTGCTAAAGATTTTGTGGTCTGCTTGGGATCTTTGTCCTGCTGCAAGGCCCAGTTTTAGTGAAAAGTCTGTTGCTGAATAGACGACACTAGATTAAAAACGCATCCAAGTCACCCCCGCTGATATCTTTCCTCTTTGGCAATGCGCTCAAACACACCTGAATGATCCAGACCAGCAAACTGCCAAAAACTGCTTTTATAGAGATGAAACAAGTGATGTCATGGCCAGTATGTGGCTGTTACTACACTGTACTTTGTTTCACAACATGCTTCAGCACGTTGGCTTATCTTTACTGAATGAATGATGACGCTGTAACATCAGTCAAGTCTTCTTCTTCTGTCCTTCCTTCTTTCATTCTCTTGTCCCTCCTTCATTCATTCTCTCATCCCTCCTTCATTCATTTACAACCAGGCTGCTGAGGTGATCAGGGATAAATAACTGATGACTCACTCATCTTTATGTTGTATGCTGACGTCCATCAGCACTTGCATTCTTATCATAAACCGTGGAGTTTTAATGTTGGCAGGTTTTATGAAAATGTATTATTCTTGTTTTTTTTTTAGTCAGTTTTAACATTATCTTTTATTTGGTGGTTTTGGTCTCTATGAAAAATAAGAAGCAGACGGCCTACATATTGAGAATTTGCAGTGAGATTGCTGAAATGCAGTTGGATGAACTCTAACTGAACTAACACGTCAGGGATTAAGATTACATTTATCAAATGTTTTCTTAATGTCATGTCCCAATTATTGTTATTATTGTTTTGTTTTTTTTTACGACTGAAGAGCACTTGACAACTTGACTTTTCCTTCGGGGATTAATAAAGTTATATCTAACTGATGCATAAAAAGATAAGAATTAAAAGAGGACATACTTTCTTTCAGATATCACTATCATTTCAGTCATTTTTATGCTCCATTTCTATTAATTAATTCTCATTTTCTGTCAGTGCAGCATTTGTTATTTGGCTGGAAACTGTTCGGTGCAGTGTAACTTTGATTGTCAGGATGTTTATGGGGTGTGTGTGTGTGTGTGTATGTGTATGTGGGACAAAAACATCTTCCTGTACGGGTTAATCTTTCTCTTTTAAACTCCCCTTTAGTCTCACAGTGTCAAAGAGAAATCAAAACTTAACTCTTCTCACAAGTATTAAATCTGTGCAAGCTGGAACAGGAGCGTCATCCTAATAACCTTTTAAGTCAGGCCTGTTTTTCAGAAAACGTTTCACAAGTTTTTAAACTTGATCCGCCGCTGTGGACAACTAAATTGCCAAACGTCAGCAGAGACAGAAAGACGACACGCTGAGATGGTGAGAAAAATCATCTCTGACATCTGAGCTCCAGACATTCTTTCAAAGCTGCACATTATCAAGTCTTCAGTCAGGAAGAAGCACACGTGCACTCGTTGCTTTTCTCAACACTCATTTAAAATCCAGAACCGGCACAATACAAAACAACTCATGAGGAACAAGTACACCATCAAACGGTTGTCTGGCAACCAAAACATCTTCAATACAGCTGCAGACACCAGGCTTCATTTACAAAATATACTTTACTTCATGATAATCAGCTGGTTTTGTTTTCAATCACATGACAGGTAAAGGTACACACTCGAGTCCAACTCACTTCTGACAGGTGACCAGAGCTTTAAATAAATAATAAAAAAAACAACCCTCTGGTCCTCATGCAAAAATATCTTCATCACCTAGTCTTAAAGAGAAAAATACTTCTTCTAAAAAAAAAAAAAAAAAAACAATTTAAGAGCATTACTGGGACATTATCTGCTCTGTTCCTTTGTAGATGCATTTCATCCAATACAATACGACACCAAAAAATAAAAAGATGTCAGCTGACATCAGAAAAGAAGTAAAAGCAGAATATAATAAAATGATAGTAACTATTTAATCTCAAAAATTCAACAGATATTCAAACAACACAGACAGATCTACGTTAAAAATAACTGAGAGTAAGATTATATTGATATAAACAGTGTCTGGAAACAAAAATCAAACAAATCTAAATTAATAAGCTGATATACTACCCACCACTTGTTCATTAACTGATAACGATAGTCACAATTATTTTAGTCAACAAAATATCCAATTTAGCTTTAATACATTTAAGTCCAGTTTCTTTGAGATAAAATGATGATAAATGACACAGAAGAGGTAAATAGGTCAGGAAAACTTAAGTTGAGGAATAAGTGATGCCGTCCTTAAAGCAGCATGACACAAGAGAAAAAAAATACCCTTGTAGCACTGAAGTAATCTACCCAGAAGCCCTCGGGCTCTTTCACGGTTCCCACTGCAGCTACAAGTGCTTCCTGTGAGGTTTTTCTTGCTGGAACTCATTTGGTCCCTTTGCTGCTGATATCCAGGCCTCTGATAACAGCTGCAACAGGGAAAGCAGCCTGTGGTGTGTATCTAATCCCTGGAATTAAAAAAATAAAATAAAATCACAAGCATCGATTATGCTGCGACTTCAGTGACGGTGAAACACTTCAGCCCTGATTTTCAGACTCAGTTCTTCTCTCACCTTCATTTTTAACGTCCGACACACAGCTGCCAAAGCTTGAACAACCTCTGCAACTGCTCACGTTTTTATTCATATAACACCTGCATGTGGAGGTTATTTTAATAAAACAATATCAGTGTTGACGTTATCTTCTACAGCATTAAATGATAACTGGTGTTTTTCCAATTGTTTCAGCTCATTAATTACTTTACATGAATTGTTTCAGAGTTTGCTCATCCAGACACTTGGAGCATCTCTCAGATGTTGTACTTCATAAGTTGACAGAGTCAACATGAGCCAGAGACACACATCAGACATGCTGATTTCAAATACAGCAGGCTTAAAGAAAGCAAAATGACTCTTTACATTATAGTTTATTCTAGTGAGCAAAGCTGCATCATCCTTGTTTGTCTAAAAACCCTGCAGAGCAGGAATAAGTCTGAGGTCCAACAACAAAGACAAAGTCACATGTTTCTACACACGAGAGAAAGAAAATATATAAAAGGTGAAAATGTGTTTAGACTGAGGTGGGAGGGGCTGCAGTTTGTCCTCAATGGATGATTCAGTATGGACGACCCCGTCGCTCCTGCCTGCGGTCCCCCCTGGAATAAGAGCACAGTGATGATGTCATCAGAATCCAACCAATGGGATGCATCAGCACGTGCGTGTCCTAAAGGTAGCACACGACTTATGTGATAGATCAGCACGAGACATATTTCAGTTCAGGTATTAACCAACTACTGCAAACTTGATCCAAAAACAGGTCACGACACAGTGAAGAGCTGAATTTATAGACGTTTTATCAGATCAAAGCATCTGCAATGATCAGGAGATGCGTAAGTACAGATGGAGGACATGCACATGTTAGAAAGTTCCAATCACAGTGAACCATAAATAACTCCACTGACTTTAAAATACTTTTTCATCAAAGAATATTTCTTGTTAAATCGTTTTTGTATGCACAAGGCTACCACAAATCTATTTAAAGTTCACACTTGGTTGTAGGCTAAGGGTCTGAATGTCTCCTGAAGTCACCGTACAGCCCGCGACATGTTTGCTCGACAGCATCTGACCTGGCGTCCATCTTTCCAGGGCCGAATCCTCGCTCGCCTCCTCGGCCACCTCTGAAACTGCCGCGGTCCCCGCCGCGGCCCCTGAAGCCTCCGCGGTCGAAGCCCCCTCTGTGGTCCCCGCCATAACCTCCTGAGAGCAGACGCACATTTTACGTTGGTGAAAATGCTCAACGCTACAGAATGAATGGCAGTTTGAAATATTTCTGCTGTATGACGTTCTTCATTTTGGAAAGACAGGCTTTATTTAACCTATTTTATACAGCATAAAATGTGAAAAATGAAGATATCTCACCTCTGTCCATGGGAGGCATCCCCTCAGCATCTTCAGGTTTTGGAGCTTTACACTGGTTGCATTCATTGCGCCATGAAAAATTCAGGTTGTCACAGTTGCTAAACAGAAGGAAGCAAAGAGAAGATTTGTTAATATATAAACATTTTTTTTCTGTCAACACAAACAAATGCAGGCAGTATTTGACAGGATAGTATTTCTTCATCATCATCATCACCTTTATTTATAAAGCATTTTAAAACAACCACAGCTGACACAAAGTGCTGTACATTGGAACTAAAAATAAAAACAAAATAAAAGACAAAGTAAATGGTTATGTTAATAAAAACTATATTAAAAACAAGGGAAAACTAAGTCTCACTGAGGTCAAACGCCAAAGAGTAAAAATGGGTTTTAAGACGTGTTTTAAACGTGGACAGTGAAGGAGCCTCTCTAACATGCAAAGGGAAAATATTCCACAATTTAGGAGCCACGATAGAGAAGGCCCCGTCCCCTCTGAGCTTGATCCTGGATCTGGGTACGTCCAGCAGCAGCTGGTCAGCTGACCTGAGAGACCGACAGAGTGTGTGGAGATGAAGAAGCTCAGAGAGGTGAGGCGGGGAAAGACTATGAAAGCATTTAAAAACAAACATAAGAATTTTAAAATGGACTCTAAAAGACCCAGGCAGCCAGTGCAGTGAGGCCAGCACAGGGGTTTTATGCTCTTTTACGAGTTCCTGTTAACAGTCGTGCAGCTGCATTTTGAACCAGCTGCAGATGTGAGAGCAGCGACTGTAGTTCCAGTAGTCCAGGTGAGACCAGATAAAGACAGGGATCAGTGTTTCAAGGTGCTGCCTAGAAGGAAAAGATCTCACTCCTGCCAGTCGCCTTAAATGATAAAAGCTGCTCTAATTTGGCCGTCTGATTTAAAATCACTGTCCAGCATTAAACCAAGGTCAGTAATGACTGTTTAAAATAAACTTCCAAGGGTCCCAAATCAACAGAGGAGGACTCACAGAGCCCACTAGGTCCAAACACCAACACCTCAGTTTTCCTTTCATTAAAATTTAAAAGGTTTAGAGCTTGAACAGATATCACTACCCTCTCCCTTTTTATCCAAGTCGTTCCTGAAGGGATGAACTTTACTCACAGGTTTGAACATTTCCAGTCTCCCGCTCTCTGTTGTCCTCCTCCTCCACCTCCTCCTCCACCTCCTCCATTACCTCCTGGGAAGCCTCCTCCTCGACCCCCTCCAAATCCCCCTCGACCCATCGTCCCTAAAAAAACCCAGAAGAACACATCAGTTAGTGCCTACACAGCAGGCATTTTTAGCCTTATAGGAGCAAATGTTTAAAAACCAAAAGAGCCAAGTTCAGGACTGATATGGAGCCATTAGAAAAATAAATAAGGCTAAACTGATAAAAACTTCACCTCCTCGTCCTCTGCCTCCTCTCATGCCACCTCGGCCTCCAAAGTCATTTCTGCGGGTGGCAAATGACACTTTGATTGGATTTCCATTGAAGTCTTTACCTGGACAGGAGACATAAAGGCCAAAAGGTGATAAGACGTTGTGAAATAGAAATGGTTAAAGATGACAAAATGCACACATTTTAACTATAATAATTCTAACCATTTACACTCCAACAGCCACCAACAGTACTAACACACCCTAATCAGCAGTCTGAACAGCAGTTTATTAAAAATAAAGAACTCACCATCAAACCAGTCGATGGCAGCTTTTGCTGAGGGGGGGTCGTCAAAGGACACTGTGGCCTCCCCCTTCAGTTTCCCCGTATCTCTGTCAGTGTACAGGTTGATCATGGGCAAACCGGTTTTCTTGTTGACCTGAGAGGATCCGTGGAAGAGAAGGAAGAAAATGACAGGCGGCTGCTTTAGAATGATGTTTTACTAGAGTTTAAACGCCATGCTTGTTTTCATTAAGAAAGCATGTCATGAGATTAAAGCTTTTTCAGACGCAAAAAATGGACAAATACAATAAACACGCACAATAAAACTCATAAAAGGCCCATTTAGCATTTCAAAGGCTCAACGCTCTGTTAAGGTCGTCTATCACGTTATACATGAAGAAATACGTTGAAATCTTAAAGCCAAACTGGAACCCAACATGAAAAACTTAAGAGTAACCTTGATGATCCCAATCTGCTTGAAGAAATCAGCCACTGATTCAACAGTGTAGTCATCCCCCAGGCCTTGAACGAAGATGGTGTTATTATCGGAGTTATCCTGGTCTTGCACTGTTAGAAGAGAGAACACACAGATGTTAAGAAAACAAGAGGCCAACAGGGCGTTGAGTGAGTTCCTGACTTCAGGTGTACCCTGACTAAGGTGGAGAACAAGCACAGTCAGGGCAAAGATTCTGCACCATAAAACCACTGGACCATCATGAGAACCAGCTGTAAACAGCTGGACAAAACTGCCTCCAGATCAAAACTTTACAATCAAAAGGGAACAAAAGAAAAACATTTTAAGACAATAGTGGCAAAGTTCTCCATCCTTTAGTTGAAGCATTAAGAATAAATCAACTTGGGCAAACATAGAGAGTGAAATAACAACAGCATTGAATGTTAATTTGACTGATTTTATTTCATCTTGCATTTTCTTTAATGCAAAAGTAAAAACCCTGTTTTTCATTCAACAGGCCTGCCAGAATTAATTAATTAATCACAAAATTGCGATTACTTGAGATAACAGTGATCATGTAAACATCATAATTCACTGCAATGAAAACAGTGAAACTAAGAAAAACGTCACAGCTTCACATAGTTTTCCATCGTTAGATGGAGGTGAGAGTTCACACTTAGGCAACACTTTAGAAAGCCTAAAAGGAGGGCAGAATTCTCTTTCATTTGTGGTCAATTCATTGATTAATTCCTTCCTTCCATCATCATGATACAATTGACAACAGGGTAACAAGGGGCCGAAGGTACCTTTATATTTTAGTTACAAGTTTATAAAACAATACTGTTAACGTCATTGACAGTCTTGATTGTCTCAGTGGATATCGATTCACTGTCTTCTGTAGTTTAAATTAAATGGTTAATTACAATATCCTCAGATTTACAATATTCAAAATAACAGCTTTTATTCATGGGAGGTTGTCAAAATAATTTCTCAAAGGCCATCTTATAATATACCCACAAAACCAAAAAACGAAACCCAAAGCTTAAAACTTACTGAAGCCAGGTCCAGCATGTCCAAAGTCTCTTGGTCCTTAAGGAATACAAGGAAAGACACCGAGCATCAGTTGTGGAACATTTGTTATACCACAAACAAACCGTTTTATCACCCTGCCTCTCATCTTCTATAACACAACTCACAACACTCAGGGCAACAAGCGGCCGAAGGTATCTGTATATTTTAGTTTCAAGTTTATAAAACAATACTGTTAATGTCATCGACCCTCTTGATTACATACATCTGAGTGGACGTCAGTTCGCTGCCTTGTTATTTATTTGTTTGTTCAACACATCCTTGCATCATCCTGAGACTTCCTGCAGAACTGGACCCACTGGGCTCACGTTGGTGCATTTCACCGTGCGCTGCAACACTAATAACCATCACCGACTGTCAAAGACATTGAAACTCAGTCCAGCACAGGTCTTCGTGTAACTGATTGATCTTGTCGTCTTCAACTGTCAGGCGTCATGACAAAGGACTTTTGGAGAATCAGCAACACAATGCTTTTCATCCTGAGAAGTTGACCAAGTCATAAAACCAACTCCCAGTGTGGGAGGATATTTCAGAGGTTCACTAAAAACCCATTTGTGGCTTTTTGGTGTATTTAAAGAGGACACAACACCTTTGTCTTGAGCACATATTATCACATGAAGTGGCAACCAAATCACAGCTCTGACATAACACATCTGTTTTTTTGCTTCGTTTGAATTTGAACGCAGTGAGACGTTCAGATTTGTACCTTGACACGGCAGACTTATCCAGCTCCCCCGTTTATCACCAACCAACCTCACATGATGCTGCATTTGGTGCACCTCAGAAGTGTTTCATTTAAGGCTACAACAGCCTTAAACACAGTGTTTTTTATTAAAAATAAATAAATAAGAAGAAGAAGACATACCCAGAGGAAGAGGAGCCATTAAAACCGGCTGCAGTATTTTAAACCAAGCCACTTTTGAGAACAAAAGAAAAGAACAATGTGTCTCCTTTAAGCCCTGAAGTTGGACTTAAAGCTGCTCCTTTAGCAGTTTGTTCACCAGAACATCTGGAACAGTTTCTTCTTGTTGTTTTTTTTAAAAACACATTTTGTTTTGTTATCAGACACGAGAGCGACACCTGCTGCTGCATCACAACCACTTTCAGCTCCAGTGGGAAGTGAGTGACAGCAAGCAAACGACAGAACAAACTGGCCAGTTAAGCATTTACGAAGCATCTTAATGACACAACTTTTCCAAAGCAGACCTGCATCACCACAACTGTCCCAACCCGCAAGTTGAGAAGGTATATACAAGCGTATATTCTTTGTCACAATTCTGGTCTATTAATATAAAAACTTTGTCAATAGACATTAATTAGATCATTATGCTCATATTAAACTTGTTTAATATGAGCATACTGTTAATTTTTAAATAATACAAAGTATAAATTACATTTGACACACTCATATTTGGTGATTTGTTGCATATTTTTGATGACAGAAGTACTGTTGACCTGAACAAATGACAGTGATGTGATCAAACACATCAGAGTCGATGTTAGAACTGACATTTTAATGAAACGCAGGTGAAACCAAACAACTCAAACTGATGTTGTTCAGTGTATGATCCTCCACCACACTGATTTTGATGGAGAATACTCCATTAAAAGAGAACTCAGCTCAGAGGCAGCCCCACAACCGTCCTGCCTCCTTCTCTGCATGTCTCTCAAGTATTTATCCACTTTTTAGCTTGTTTCACGTTATCCAGAGGGTGGAGTCAGGCTCAGAGCTGAGGGCTGCCTTTAAAACAGCTCGTATTGTGCCAATCGTTTCTACAGAGGCTAAATACGTCCAAAAATCCCTAAAAGTTCACACTGGTTGGTTTCGAGGACCTGAAGAAGCTCCACCCATCACTGTCAGCAGCTTTGCTAGAATTTGGAAAGTGGACGCGTTTCATAAGATGCAAGTTTGTGCAGTTAATTATTCTTACAACTCTTTTAAGAAAATAATGAAGATTTAATCAAGAATACCTAAACAATTTTGAGCCAAACGCTGACGTACAGCTTAAGTGCCTGTCAAAGCACTGAACACATCAGTGTACGCTACGAATGCGCAGACGCACCCAAACGTTTGACAAGCGAACAGCTGCTCTGAGAGGCGCTCTGCCAGAACTACCGAGAATGATGTCCCATCAGACCTCAGCACGCAGGTCTGCAGCGGCTGCACAACCAGCTTTGGAAATTATCAAGGATTTTCACCTCTTCAGCAACAAACTTCAGTCACTTCACCCTGACAAACTCTGTGGCCCCGGGACCCGAGACCCGCAGAAAAACATAAGCACCAAGGGCATCAGGGTTCTTCACCTTCATCTGATAAAATGTTCAGAAAGTAGCATATAAGCAATGAAGTTTCATTTTTAAGAAGAAGTAAAACCTTTAAATCCTAGATCCAGCAGTCCTGCTGGTAGTTTAATGGTAACAGCACATATTTAATATCCAGCACTGCCAACGCCACCATGGAGCACCAATCAGACTTGCCTCTGACCACACTATTATTACATACATTATTGGCAAGTTGCCACTATAAATATTCCAATATGAACCAATAATATTCAATTATTATGTTTAAATCAAAATGTGCAATTAGAAACCTTTGGATATAGTTTATTCTCATGACTCAAGGAGTAGCTGAGATTTCATTTAACTTAAAGATTTCTGTCGCACTTCTAAGATCAAAAAGGCTTTTATAACTCAGAAACAAGTGAACAAACCTCTGTGAAATACCAAAGATGCAGGAAACAGGGAGCAGGAGAGTCGCATGCAAAGCTCTGCTGAAGATTGCATCTCCCTCTCCTGGAGATATAAAGTACCTGAGCACCCGAGTCTGTTGGTCGTTCAGGGGACGTTTAAACACTCTGGGTATTCTTACCTGTGCAGTCCTGCAGCAGAAAACATTATACAACAGCTGAGGAGTTCACTGATGAGTATGACCTCAACGTGCAGCACAATGATGTTTTTCTTTGCACGTGTTGACACTTCTGATTATCAGGGGACTGCTGATGGTATTTCAGTTGCTTTAACTGCACACTTGTGTCACTACCACTATCAACATCATGCTTTAGGTTATGACCTCCATCTATTTAGCTTTGACTCTTCACACTTAAAACCCTTTTGTTTGTGTTTTTTGCTTTGCCACTTACCACCAAACTTATTGAATCCTCCGCGATCGCCCATTCTGATGAAGAGGAAGAAGAAAAACTGAAGACTGGGGCTCACAACGATTTCCCCTCAATGGGTTGTGGATAACCTTCACGCTCACAGTGTCTTCTTTAAGACCACCACTCTTCATTGGCTCTCATCTCACGGAAACCCAACTTACTCTGGTTGAGTCTTTTTTCACAGACCTCAATAGCAGAAGGTCAATTTAAAGACCCTGCCTTTGTATTTACATGGAATTGGCAAGTTCTATAAACTTGCATGTACCACTTCTTACATCACATTACTTGCAACCAACACAAACATCCTCAACCTCGATCCCTGGACGGAAGGCTGTAAGGTACATTTTCACATTTCAGACAAACTTTATTCCCCTGGTATCTTCAGCTTTTCTTTCAAATTATTGAAAGTTTCATTTTTTTTCCTCCCACTATAAAAGGATTAGTAACTACCCATGGATGTTCCCATATTATAATCTCCCAAGTGATGGATTAAGGCAGAGAGGCAGCCTGGAGAGAGGAAAAGTCCTAGGGGAAGATTCAGAGATTGATTAAAGCAGTAAGAGTATGACAGTGATGGTTTCAGGGCCAGTTGGGAAGGTTGTGTTAACAGGTGAATAAAGCAGGTAATGGAATTATAGATTGTGTTTTCTTTGTTGGAGGGCAGTCAAAGTAATGGAAACAAGTTTAGCGAGTTGTTCGTGGGAAAAAAATAAATAAAATAAAAGGAAAATGCACAATTGGCTTTGAGCTGAGAAGCATGTTGAAGTTTACTTGCGAGTTTACTCATCTTTTAGTTTATAAAATAGGTTCAGATTTCTGCCATTTTGCCTTTGAGTTATTTTTTTCATCACAGCCTTAATGACTTAAAAATCGAGCAAAAAAATGTTTTGACATTTTTTTTCCACTAATCACTAATTTACAAAAGTATCCAGACTTTTATTATTTTATTTTATTTATTTGTTTTGCTGCATTACTGCTGCAATAATCACAAGTTTAGAGAGGTTCATACCTCAGCGTAAAGACAAGTCCAAGAACTGTCTCTGCAATATACTACGGTGAGACTTTTGTGATAATAAAAGAGAAATAAAAACATTTCTTATAATTAATAGGCGTTAATGGTGTCATACAGCTGCCTGTCAGCAACATGAAAGGTGTGTCCCAGTTAAAGATGGTTGATGTTTCAGCACCACTGTGACTGAAATTAGAAACCGACACGACACAGGAGGGACCTGAGGCCGAGTGTCCATCTGTCTGTCCCACAGACAACAATGAGGAGACCTGGAAACAAAAGTCTGCAGAAGATTTCGTCCAGTCAGATGGAGCTTTCTTCAGAAGGCAGAACAACTGTCCACATCCAGATGTGTAAAAGCAGCAGACCTAGACAGCAAGGCTGGAAGCTGCTGCCGCACTATTTTCTTCAGATTACAGAATGGTCTGAATACTTTTGTAATCAAAGATCTCAGAGTTAAAATAAATTTGTAACATTTCCAATGAAGCATGTTTTTACCTTCTATGTGATTCAGAGTAAGGAAAGAAATCTGCATCTATCCTAAATTCTACATTACAGGCACAGAGAAGGTGAATAGTTTTAGAGACGGAACATGTTTACACCACTGTCATTTGTAGCATAGATCCAGGAGTGTTAGAAGCTTTTGTACTCAAACCTAGATGTTCCTCCAATTTTGTATGTTAAGTATCAATAATGTAAATACCATTCGCACTTTTGAGGTTGTCAGCGGATCAGCGTTACCTCAGTCAATTCATGGTTTCTGCATGTGAACCAATTAGGAGTTTACGGCGGCCTCAGTTTCACAGTTTCAGTCAGCTGCATTGAAGCTTTCCGGACATGTGCAGGAACCCATCTAAAGTCTGGCAGTAATGCACAAACAAGATTGTTTACAAACATTTAATTTAAACCTAATTAATTATGTCCTTTAAATCTTTTAACGGGGATTCATAGAAGTGTGGAGAAAATGGATGTCCTAACAGTCTCTCTGGAGGGAAGACTGGACTGGCACAGAGAAAAGCTACGGTACAGAGAAGACCCTTGGTGGGTCTGGACTAGAGGTCTGCAACCTGACCTCTGCATAGCTGCCATTTTATAGGTCCTACTGAAGTATTGATCAAGCCCACGCAACAACACACAAGTGTACACAAACAATATTTGTAAGAACATAGCAAGTTATTGCAGAGAGGAAAAAAGTGATCATGCAGGTAACAATTTAAAATTTCAGGGGAATTATTCATTTATTCACTTGTGATTTAAATCTTAATTGGTTATGCGTGAAAACATATTCTGTTGCATTTTTCTTTTTTATATTGGACAGTTCAATGATATGATGTCATCTTATGTTTGCACTGGAGACGTGCAGCTGGATTTGTGACACTGAGTTTGTTGATTTGTAAATCTCTTTTCAGCTGATGTGTGTGTGTACGTATGCGTGCGCCTGTCAGCATTGGGTTTTGAATCGGGTCGACTGCATTGTAGTCATTCGTCACCCTTTAAAGGCTGCATCAGCCATGTGCCTCCTAAAATCTAGTGGACATGTGGTGAGAGCGGTGTACTCCAACGGCAGGAAGTCCAATTAAACAGCTTCAGTAGTTCTTCATATTTAGAATCCCGAGTGCAAAAAAGCCACTTTCACATGTAAAGTATGAGTTTCTGAATATTCACTGACAGAAAATTGTACAGTGACATGATTGGCCAAAAGAAAAAAAAATGTAGTGACCTGTTTCTGTGATGGGTAACTGATGTTCTGTGCCAGATTTTAAACCAATTAAAATCTTGCACATTAAACCGTTCTTTTTTTATATACCCCAAGAGGATATTTTATAGACCGCACACAGACCTTTTTGGCAGAATACAATAGATAGAAGTCCTCCACAGCCAACGTTCTATGATTTTAAAGCTTAATTTGAATAGTAAAGCAAACTCCAGCAGCACTGCAATGAAAACTGTCCCCTGTGACTCTAACACTATTAGTTCAGTGTGTCAAGCTCCAACCTATGATTACAATTTATTTTTCTTTCACCTGATCGATTCAGAAACTCTAAATAATCTCCGGCAAAGTGGAACAAGTTCAATAGTGAGCTTACTATAATATTTGTATTCATGGTCTATTTAATGATTATGTTGTTTTTTTTGAAAATGTACCGCACCGCATACATCTAGATCCAAATCAGAGCCTTTAATAAAAGAGAGAAATACACTTCTAGTGGCTGGTGCAGTTACAAACGTTTAGACTGCATGCAGACATCTTTGGGGGTGGGGGGTGGGGGGGGCTGGTGGACCCTCTGAGCCTGGTGTGGATAATGACATTTATGTCACACAGTCATTGCGCACAAATAGTTGCAGAAACCATGAATTGATCTTTAAAGTATTCAGTGAAGATCAACATCAGGAGGGAGATTTAAAAACGTGATGGATGAGAAAACATACAATGGGATGGCAAAGTAGTGCAACTTTGTTTCTCATCACTATTAACTTAACTTTTAGCTATTAACAAAAAAGCACACGAAATACAGTTTAAAAAAACAATCAAACAAAAGTATGAACTTACCACACCAGTGTCTGCCTCATGCCTTCATTCATTCAAGGCTGTTGGGAAGTCTTTCTTCTGTATTTTTTTTTTCTTAGGGGCACCTAATCACATTATGTTTCTGTGTTCATATACGTTTTTGTATAAGATCACACAGAAAATCAGTTGTTTATGGTTTAAACGATCAGTTGCTTGAGAATGCTATATCCTGTTCCCATCAACTCACAGGTCTGTGAGAGCAACACAAAAACAGGTACCACAATTCTATTTGATACTTGACTTTACCTTTGATATTTTTGTGAAATTTAGACCAATGTTTTTGTACTTGACTTTGACACAATGCTGAGTTCAATATTTCCATAATTTCTGTATTAATGATGCACTGAATTCTAATAACCAGAAGTTTTGTTTTTTTCAATCATCACACTGTAGAAAGCATTTATACACAAGGTCTTCTTATTGTGTCACCTCTTCAGCAAAGATTCTTTGTAATCCAGATCTGTATGCATCATGTTTAACCAAACCACCAAGAAGAGCACCATCTAGTGGTTATATAGTGATATTTCAATTCCATGAACGCGTATTAGCTGTTTTCTCTAATACAATATGACAATATTTGTCCCACACAGCCAGTTTTCACTCGCGTGGTTGACACAAGGTTAAACCATTTATGGCTTTGTCATTCTTCCAGCTTAGACATTCATCTTTAAAAAGGAAAAAACAAGACAAACTAAAAGAAAAAGAAAAGAGAAAGAAAGTCACAGTGTGAATCCAGGTGTTTTCATGGGTATTTTCAGTTTGTGCCTGAAAAAGCAAATATGCAATGGAAACTGATGAAGTTAACTGAAGATTAGCTTTTAATGAAGAGATGAAAAAGGAATAAATCACACTCATGTAGAGCAATGAAGAACGCAAGTTTTCATAGTTTAAGCTTTGCTGCTTTCATGGTTTTTTTTGTGTAACGGTTGTTTCCCCGGTTTCTGCTCAGCCGTCGGGGTAAATCAGGTAAATCTGAAGCAGTGATCCAGGGAACAACTGCTCCCCCCCCCCCTATATTTATTCAGTACCTGTTGACTCTTCTTATAATAATGTGCTCACATGAAAAGCGTTAGCAAATCCTGTTGCGTTCAAAGGTTGCTTGTGTCCGTTGTGTTGTGGGAAATAACTCTCCAATAACTCTTCTGCAGCTTCGCTGAATAAACAATCTTTTGTTGATAAAATACAGAAACAGGTATCAAGTCAAGTTCATAGTTCAGTTTTCTAAGACCTCTGATAAAATGTGTGCTCCAATATGTGGGAAACTTTTGGTTAACTGACCACGTGGAAGAGGAATGAGAAAGCCGTCATTTTATAAATTTCCAAAGAAAACAGTCTAGCTGTAAAAGGTCTGCCTTCAACTGTCTCGATCATGTTATCTGTACCTTCCAACAGGCGCTTCTGTGCCTTTGGTGCTAAGAATCATAATGAAGAATTAAAGACATGTTTCCTAACACCGACCCCCGAAACCATCTAGATATTACCAACTCAACAGAGCTAACTGCAGGCTCTGAAATAATTTATGATTTGAAGCTCTGCACATCGCAAAGCTGTGTCCGTGGTTACAGGTAATCCCTTCTGGAAAAAATATAAATATCAGTTTGTGGGAGTTTTATGTAACCTAATCACAGATGCCAGTCTGACATGATATGTTGGTAACGTTCTGCACACTGAGAGACTTCCATTCCAAAAGATGCATAACAGATATGTGCATGAAGATTTTCCTTTTAAATCAAAAACACTGTAGGTGACACTTATATCTAAATTTACAAACAAAACTAAACAAAACAAAGATTTGTGAGAAAATAAATTATTAAGAATCAATAGCTCACTGATTTGTTAAATGAGTTATGTATTCATTATATTATAATGATCAATTTATATCTATATAACTGTGTATTTTGTCTGCAAATACACAATCATGTGTAAATATAATCAGTTAATGTTAATAAAAAAAATGGTGCATTCATCTTATGAACTATGACACATGGATTTCCTTGTCCCGAGTTAGTGGTTTGTATTGCAGTGCATCTTTCTCCATTATTTTCTTTTCATTACTGTTTATGTCTGGCACATATCCAGGTTATAAGCTGCATCTACAGCCTTGACTCAAAAATGAAAAGTTCTGAAAGCAAAGCCAGGTTTGTGCACTCAGTACTGCAGACAGAAAACAACTAAAACTAACAAAAAACTTGTAAAATTATCCCTGATAATCACATTGTCTTTGAAATGTGAGAACAGAACACAATTCCCTCTCTCCGTTTTATCTGTATGCCTGTACAGTTTAGAGTGAAACTAAAAGGGTCACATCACCGCACTTAGATTCCTTCCTAAATCATGATTAAATAGAAACTGAGTGCTTTTTCAACACTTACCCCATGCCTCCTCTTCCTCTTGGTCCACCTCGGCCTCCACGGTCAAAACCACGATCAAATCCACCTCCTCCGCGACCTCCAAACATGCCGCCACGGCCCCTGCCGCCACGGCCATCCTGACCCCCGTAGCCTCCGTCAGGACCACCATAGCTTCCACTTCCTGCGCCACTGATCGGTGGGCTTTCATCTCCATATCCTGACAAGTGGTTCAGACAATCTTATCTAAACAAAAGTGTCTGATAACGCTCCACACGCGCCACCATTACTCATCTTGTCTGTCTCTGGAGACGTGTGTGCTTCCACAGATAGGATGGATCGCACATCTTATTTATGCACTGCATGTCTATTTTCCAGATCTTCAAACTCTTCAAGTGCACTATATATAAATGTGTGTGTGTAAATTAATTATTACATTAAATTAAAAAGAATTGAGCTATTCAACACAAAACATGCAACATAACTTGAATAAATAAACACAAAGCTCACCCTCACCTTCATCCTGTCCATAAGGGCTGTGCTGACTGTAGGTTGGTGGAGGAGGAGAGCTGTAGCTCTGTGGATGGTTGTAGTGTCCTCCTCCATGCTGAGATGGTGACTGTTGGCTCCTGCTGCCTCCATAACCACCCGCCTGACCTCCACCACTGCCGTAGCCACCACCGCCCTGCCCACTGCTGGGGGGCTGGCTGTAGCCAGACGCCTGTGAGTTACCTTCATAGCTGCAAAGCAAAGAAAGAAGCTTTAAAAATACATCGAAACACAAATGTTCCCTGTGTAGTTATACTGGGGCATTCTGTGTTTTTATTACAGCGACAAATCCTTCCATCTCCTACTTTGACAGTTGCTGAACTTTGCAAAAACAGTCCCCACTACACAGACCAGCTTACACACCAACCAGGTGATGGAAACCAGTCCGATGTGCATTATTTAATGAAGCAGCCTATATAGCTGTGTCATACTGGCAGAAAACCATTTCCATCCCATTATAAACTGAAGAAACATCATCTTTATGTTTGTAGGTTGTAGAAGTAGTGTTTGCATATTTATGAAAAGATGCAAAGTAGGGGATAGTTTATTTGACAAATGGTCAGCTGTTGAGAGGAATCTGACAGATCATGTAAATCAAACAATTAATTAACAAAATAAAATGGAAACAAGCTGTTTGTGGTGCAGTTTCTGCTCTTTGACTGAATATACATTATACTATTGCATATACATATCTCTAACTGCTTACCATTTTGTGAGCACAATGCAGTATACCTGGTTACCTTGATATTAATTTATATGACAAACTTTCATGAGAAACATTTTAAAACTGATATTTTTTAGCAACTTTCATTCATCGTTATTTGGCTTTACACAACCACTGCAGGTTTAGCTAATATGAATTGTTATAGTGATATAAAACACTGTGAGAAAAACTATGACGCATCATCTTAAGACTGATGATGAAATGTATTTATACCTCTGATGATGCTTCTGATTTATTTTCAGATCAAATGTAGCACAAATAAGCAATGAAAAAGTAGCACTGTGTGAAGTCAGCCATCTTTTACCCTGAAGAGGATGAAGAAGATGGCTGCTGCTGGCTGTAACCAGAGAAAGAAGACTGCTGGCTGTAGTTCATGTTGGCTGGTTGGCTACTGCTGCTGTAACCTCCAGAGCCGTAGGACTGGCTGGAATGATTATACCCACCACCAGCCTGGTTAGAGGGCTGAGAGCCATACCCTCCTGAGAGAAATCAGAAAATAAAAAGAGTCAGAGAAAACCACACTGACATACAGTGTGATGTAGGCCGTTACTGAGTCTTCCTCTACCTGACGGGTGTTGACCATAGCTGCCATAATTTCCCTGGTTGTAGGAGCTGGGGCTGCTCCCTGAGCTCTGGTTGTAGTTTCCGTAGCCCTGCTGCTGGTTGTAACTCTGGCCAGATGACTGACCGTAGCCCTGGCTGGCACCACCACCTCCACCGTAGGTCCCATAACTGTGCATACAAACCAAGGATTCTCAATTTAAAACCTTAAAAACTGACAGCAGGTGTTCACTTTGTGCAACAAATTTATTGCATTTTATGGATCCCGTTCATTTTCTATGGAAAGCAAGGAGGCACAGTTAGCATCTATGCAAAACATTTCAGGGAAGCAGTACATCAAAAAGCTGAGTTTGGACCAACTTTATGCAATAAATGCAAACACAAGGACCTTATCCAGTCAAAGTAACCATAAACATGGTAAGTTTCTTATTAAGTGCATGTCTCAATGCAACAAAATAGGGCCATCTGTCTGCATGCAAAATAGCTCATGGTACAGCGGGGACACAACTAGGATGTGAATGCTAGAACTCAAATCTACACCTTTTAATTTATTCATACTTCAGATCATTACTCAATAGTCAAATCATATAATGAGTTAATGCCCTTGATGGAGGATTTTGCTGCTTTTGAATGTGATGAGCAATTACATTTTCATTATTTTTCCATTCCTGCCAGAGAAAACAATTAATCACCAGTGCTGAAAACTATGTACTACTATACTATAGACTATTATAACTGATCATTTTAAATGAATGAACTCACCCTTGGGCAGATGTCTGGGAATAATCTATTGGGAAAAAAAAAATAAAGAGAGAAGTTTGAAGGAAAAAAAGACAAAAGATAGTCCTATGGAAATAAAACTTAACTCACTTAGATGTTTGTAAAAAAAAAAAAAGAGAGAGAGATCTGCACTCTAACAAACACAACGAAAGATTAAACAACATAGCTGTAATATCTATCTGTAAATAAGATTCTTTGTTTCCTCCATCATTCAATGAACAAAAACGCTCATAGAAATAATTAGGCTTCATAGATTTAACATTAAAAGGATAATAAACATAATGTGGTGCATATTTATCAGTCAAATGTAAATGAAACAATTAAGAGTGAGATTTATGTAATAATACCAATGAATCCAATGTGTTTAAATACATGACAGATTTATGTATTTATCATTAATAAATATAATTTGTTTCAAATACTTAAGAACCCGTGTAATCGCGTGTTTGTTAAAACTATGAAATTTAAATGGATGAAAATTTTGTATGCAACTGAAACACATGAATCTTAAAATTAAGGTTAAATATTCAAGTCTAAATAACACTTATTCAACTTAACTTTTCCACCACACCTGTACATCAGACTAATTTGAGGTAACACGTAAATTAATCATCAGGGAAGGGTTAAAAAGAAAAGAAAATAAGTATAAAAGATGTGTAACGTTAGACGGGATGTCCATCACCCCCCACCGGGGCTGCAGAGAGAGAGGCGGGGCTGCCGCCGTCCTTAACTGGGTCAGTAGCACAGGCGAGGGCCGGCTAACCGACCAAACATAGACGCAGCGCGCTTATTTGATAACAATAACAGATGATACCGTTAGATACCGTTATGGCCGGCAAGGTTAGCTATCAACCGGTTTAACAACACCGCAACGTTTCAACGAAACTGGAAATTACAAACATAAAATCGGCTAATTGCTAACCATCATCCCGTCACCGGCGACTACATTTAAGTGAAGATGCTTGCAAACGTTTTCCGTGTTACTTACCGCTTGATGCCATCTACGTGATGACCTTTAACTTACAATATATAAATGAGTCGGCTTGGTTGGTAAATGACAAGCTGATGGACAGATTTAACACCAGCCACCGTCTTGTTCACGGTCCTCCTGAGTATCCTCGTCGGCCACTAGGGGGCGCGCTGGAACACTGACGTCACTGTGCAACGCATTTCTGCTTATATTTAATGTCTTTGGTTTAAGGTGAAAAAATAATGAAAATAAAATCAGTCACTCAAAATATCATTTTGATTAATTTTTTTCTTATTGAGAGGGTAGAATGCTTCTCATGCCATAACGCTATACTATTAAGAGACAAACTTATAAATAAGCATCTTGACATGTGCAAATAAGTCAGACTACACTGAAAATTGTAATAATGCTGTCATCTAAACATTGAAAAACAAATTACACAAGTTAAACATTTTCTGCTTTCAGTTAGTTTCACTAAAGAAAAAAAAATACTATGACCTTTATTTCATGCACAATGAGAACCCAGTTAGTTTACTCCCCTCCACCCCCCCCCCCCCCCATTTATCAGTAAACCCATTTTTGCACGTCTGCCTTGCATCACATTGGAAAAGGCAGAATGTTGTTTTTTTAATTATTAAACATTTGAAATGCAATCTCCACAGGACTCCATTGTGGCTTATTGATGCCTTTAAAGAATGTCTTCAAAGCAGGAAATGTATCTTTGTTTACATATTCATGTTCCACAAGACTGCAGGCTTGACATAAATAAGGCTCTCTGACCACACTGGCCATGACCCTCACCCTTTCGCATTCAGTATGTAAATCAAATTACCATGAAGGGAATTACTGAGAATCTACTCCAGCAAACTGATTTGAATCAAACTTTATTCATCATTTGAGTTCTCCAGTAAAAGACAAATTATGAAATGACTTAAAAAGACCAGAAACAAAGAATGAGAAGGAACAAACACAATGAAAAGGAAAAAAACAAACAAACAAACAACAAAATGACAAGGACACAGAAGGATTGACCTAAATGTACAGAGAGCCCCACAGTACCGTGGGGTTTTAAAAAGCAGTAACAGGGTCCAGCTAGCAGTTGTACAGCACTAAGTCTGTCTTTAGACAGACTCCTGATGAGTTCAGCTTTAAATCCAGTTTTTTCTTTTTAAGCACTCAGTTCAAATACAACTAAAGCAGAAGTTATAAATATGAGGAAGTAGGTGTTAAAAATGCAGTAATGCTACAAAAACTGCTCAGTAGTCACTGTCTAAGGAAGGATGGCTTAAAAGAATTACCCTAAAGAAAGAAAGCACACCTAATCTAAGAAACAAAAGGGGATTTTAATTGTTTGTACACTGCGTGTTGACCAACTTTAAAAGTGATAAACAATGTGGTGGCTGCATGCAGGCAAATACTCTGAAGGAATTGGGGTGGGGAGGTTTGGAAATAACACGGTGGGAGGTGAAGAAATAAAACTTATTCAATGTGCGAAAAAACAAAAAGTGCATTTTGCTCAGAGAGAAAGCAGGAGGTCTTCCGCAGTTTCTGCACTTCTGCTCTCTCTTCTTCAAACAACTTTCTTTCACCTTCCATTTCAGGGATGGTTTTAGAGATTCCCCCTCTTGGTTCGAACTTCCATCTACTCATTCTTCTTCTCCTTCTGCTTGAGCAATTTGTTGATTTCCCTCTTAGCCATGGAAATGTACTTTGTGATGATGCCATGCTGGTTCAGACCAGGCAACAACAGCAGGAAGCTCACTACAGAGGACCCAAGTAATAAAATAATAAAATATTAAGTGTCAACTTCAGATATACAAGTAGTCCATTCATGTCAGTTTGTCTGAAATGTATCAGCTTAAAATTTGAGTCATTGGGTTTACAGTTCTATTCAAGACTAAAAAGTTAAAAAGGAGATGTTAGGAAGTCTCAATACAAATCAATAACTCAGCATCACAACCTTGAAATGACTCATCACTTTGCAAGTGACCGAGTCATATGACACGGCTTTACGGTTGTGCAATATCTGCATTTTTGCAAAATCAAAAGCAAGAAAGGAATTTGTGAGCAAGTACTCACCGATTAAGTAGGTGAGGAACAGGTTATGCACCTGCTGCCCAATCCAGGCCACTGTCAGAAGGCCACTGATCACTGAGGCAAAGTACTGCAGAGAGCAAAGAGGTCATGTTACCAACAAACCACAAACTGCAAAATCATTTAATGACTTTAAAAAGGACCGTCCTCACATGTGCTTCAAGAAAACCACAGTTCTCTTTATTAATAGATCATGCTCTGTTGTTCTCAATGTTACTGGCTCAGTAACCCAGTTTGAGCTCTGCTAAGTGCAACAGTTAAGCCAAGTCAGCTGATGTTTTTATCCCAAGCACAGAAAAAGCTCTCCATTGTAATAAAACAACAGAAGAATCCATCGCTAGCAGAACACTAGATAGCCTTCAGGCTGAGGAGTACAGCTCATTAAGATCATTTTTGTGCCAGGTTGAGATTAGAGTTCATAATATTGTACCATTTTGGGCTTCTCCTCCTTGAGGGCGCAGAGACGCTTCCACCAGCCAACAACACGACGCTGAGTCTTTACAAGGTTACCGCAGATCTCATGGAAACGCTGCTGTTGCTCAGTAGTCCTGTGCACAAGCAGATGAGGTGGTGTTTAACATAACTATATAGCTTGCAGAAAAGTTGGTATAAATATAAATCTTAAAAAATAATAATCAGAAGGAAATCAAAAAATTAAGTGGTTTGTCACAAAAACAACTATACTCATTTGGCGGTAGCTATTTTTTTTCAGATATTTCAAACTTCAGTTTCCTCATTCATTGTAGCCACTGGTATTACATTAAGAGTGTGAATGTGTGTGTGCTGTGTGAGGACTAAGTAAGGAATTCAACCCTCATGAGCAAGTTTAAGTACAAATATGATTACAATTAAGAGTACGATAAAACAAAGATGCATCCTAAACTGGGAAATTTCAGTCTTAAAGCAAATATAAAAAGGCAGTGACAGGGGAGGAAATGTGGTAATGCAAGGTGAATGACAAACTCTTGCAACGTTTATTGCGAGCCTTCTTTTGTTGAAAACCAAACCTGTGTCATATCACAGTACAATAAGGAAGGATACGAAAAGAGATGACTAGGTTAAAGAAGAGGGGGCAGCAGGCACAGTGGCCTTTATTTTCTCTTCATTTCAATCCCCATTTTAAAAAGAGTTAAGTAGGAAAAAGGCCAGACCCTAAAAGATCATTTAACTGACCTTCACACAAATACCAGCTTTCTGGCACTCCATCGCAGTCTCAGCTGTAACTAAAGCTGCAACATAATCTCAAGTGTATTCGACAAATTCAGTAAGGCAACAGACACTTAGCCTGAGCTGCAACTACAAACTACAGCAACTACTTTTCTCACTTCACTCAAAGGGGATACAATATAATCCACATAAATATTCATTCAAGAAACATTGCTGCTCTGTTGTGAACAGCCCAGTATCTCTAGCTTTTAGTGTGTGTGTGTTTGTCTCACATGAGCCCTTCATTAAATCCCTCTCCTCTTCTCTCATTTTTTGTTGCATTGCCCTCATGTTGTTTTCAGCTTCCTACAGGGGAGACGAGACAATTTATCACTTACAAATCCGACTTTATCCCATCAGAGAGCCAATCGTACTGCATTTAGCTAAACAGTTACTTGTAATTTCATCACATGAAATTATCACATGCCAATGCTTGTCAAAGTATTTTTTATATTCCAATAGAGGTTTGTGAATTACATTTCTGTTTCATTTAATAAAGGTAGCAGAAGACAATGCATCCTGAGAGCAACTGCAAACAGACCTCAAATCTTTCCAGTTCTACTCTGTGATATTCTTCCAGTTGGGACTCCAGGAAAGAGAGGTTTTTGAATTTCTTCACGTAGATGTCATAATGCTTCTGCAGATCTTCTTCTATCTTCTCATATTCATCCATGAATGCTGGCCTGAGATAGGCATTAAGATTTTCAGAAAAGATGTCCAGAAATATAAAGAAAAAGCAATAGATTAAGAATCAAAAGCCTATTTTTAAAAGCATCTGAAAAATAAAGGACTTGCTACAAGTGGAAAATAAAATCTTCGAGAAAATTTTCATATTGCAACACAAAACTGTAACTTTGCCTGTCAACTACCCATCAACACAAGAACAGACCTGACACTCTGAAGGGTCTGGAGCCTCTTCCGTTGCCTTTCCAGTTCTTGTTTCTTCTTTTCTATCTTGGCATCCAGGGTGGCCTCATCAGATACAACATTACCCAGAAGCTCTTTGGTCTTTTCAACATTTTCCTTGAACACAAAGGGATGTAAGCAGAGTCAACATGACTGGAACCAATGTGACAGCAATGAACAGGTTTAGAATAGAAAAAAATCCCCTGAGTGAAATTTGAGCTACACAAGTTCAGGGTGAAGTAGAAACCTGCAATACTGACCAGAACTTCTTTGATGGCAGCTCTCAGTGCTTTTTCAGTCTCGTTAATCTCCAGAGGCCGAGCAATAGCTGCAGTCCTCATCTCCTGTGAGTGAGATGAGTTAAAGATGGCAAACTAATCTCCTTTCTGACTATCTATGTCTTTTTAGGCAGACTGAATTATAACTGTATAGCCATTCTTCAAAAATCACACCATTCATCTGAGATGATGTTCTCTTCAAAAAACACTGAAGCCAACTCATCCTACCATCACACACAAAATTTAAGAGCTGAACAGTTTAAAGGTAATTTTAAAACAGACTAAAATTAGGGAAAAAAAAAAAAAAACACAGTCAAAATATCATATAAAACATAATTTTCAATTTGATTCAATACAGTACAATTCAATAATGTTTCAGTAGTCCTCAAAGGGAAAATAAACATAAAAGTGACATTAGGAGATCATCCTCATACTGTATTACTTCAAAACATGAAATTTTATCTGTGCTTTCTCTCACCCTCAGTTCAACCTCTTTTCCCAGTAAATCATACAGCGATGCGCCTTTGGATGTGACCTCAGATGCCAGCTGGCGAGCTGCCTTAAGGTCCATAATCTACAGTAAAAAACAAAGTGAAAACTAATCAGAAGTAGTGTTTCGTCTTCAACTGAAGGTTTCAAATAGATTACAATTAAAGAAAAGTGTTATTACCACATCAAAGTTCTCAAAGTTTGGCAATGACACAACGTGAATAATCTAACAGTGTATTTAATCTTACTATATGTTTACAAGATAAAAGCAATCGCAGTGGATATATAGACCTTATAGACATTCTTACATTTTATGCTACTGTGGCTTATCATTTGCAAGTTTCACTTTAAGTTTAAAAATGACTGAGAATAAATGAATACAAATATAACATTACATAAAGTGTAATAAATAAACCTCACCCGTGAACTGAGGTCAAACTTGAACTTTTTATTGTCTTCTTCCACTGTGTCTTCAAGTGCCATCTGTTTGGTTTTCATAGCACTGTAGAGAACTGAGGTGATTTTCAGCATCTCCTTCACTGCATAGCCATCTGCCTGGTAGAGATGTTTGGTATTCAGCTTGATGTGTGCCTTTGTTGCCTGGAACCAGGTAAGACAATGGTTAGGAAAAACAGACTAACAGCAGACCTTCTACAGCAAACAATAGTGGCTCTGTCTCAGTAATGAGACGTTACCATGAATTGAGCCACAGCCTTGATGAAGAATATTCTGTCCGACTCTGTGTCCACATCATTGGGAATTTCATTGTGGGGCTCATATCTGAAAGGACAAAGAGAAAAACAAGTAAATTATTACTTTTGGCTTTTCCAGTGTTTTTCCTCAGCAAATCATTTGTCTCCATCTATCCATCTAACCCTATCTTATTCTCTCAAACTAATCATCTTCATGTCCTCTTCTACAACAACCATAAGTCTCTTAATCTTTCTCTCGAACCCCTGCTCCAATCCACCTCCTTTTGGAGATTGGCATTTCCAACCTATCTATACCCAACACTGTATGTGCATATATATATATGTGGACATACATACATACATACATACATACATACATACATACACACACACAACTACTGTTATAACAACCTAAGCCTAACATAATATTAGGGTTGGACATTATTAGGAAAACATGCAATATGTGATGTCATAGTTAAAAACTGCAACGGCGATATGACTTGCGCAATATGAACACATACTTCAGTATCTGGACTCAACGTTTTTATAATTTGCAGTTAAAACTGACCCCTGACTTCTTTGCCCGAGTTTTTCTTTATCGACTCTTTCCCTACTGTCATCACAGTGATCCATGTAAGTTAGTAACGAGACTGGCATCTTGGCAGTGAGACTGATTCTGATTGGTCAAATATATTACTGACATTTAGAGTGTAAATACGCAGAACTTGGAAAATCACAGTCCACCATTTATTACTATATTTTATTTGTTTCTGCAATGTTAATAATGCATGTATTGATACTGCAATAATAAAATTTTGATATATTATAAAGCCCAATTAACATAAACATTATTACTCTAACCAGGACCGCAAAAATTACTTTCATTATGACCAGGCTACTGGTCCCAAAGACGTCAGTCGTCCCAAAGAGGTCAGTCATTACACACAGAAGGTTCTAATAAGACAATAAAAATACAAGAAACAAGTCAGCACTAGAAGTTCGTGGAAAGATATGTACAATGCTTTTAAATCATTGCACTACAGACTTTTGCAACAGCGCTGCAATGTAAAACCACATTTAGAAGACCCGGTATCACATCCTCCCATTTAGACACCTGGCTCTTCTTGCTGTAACAATTTTTAATCATCTCCATACTCTGAACTGTTCAGTCTATTCATCAGAAGATCAATAAATTAAAAGCCAAATAGTCAATTCTGTGTAAATTATTGAATAATTATAATTACATTTACATTCTTGAAACAGACACAGTGCATTTGAAGACCCTTCAGATATCAGCCTTCATATCTTCAGTCATGAACAACAATTAACCACAATTTATTAACAGGCAAAATACATGCAATTCCTCTACATTAAGATATGGTTTAGACTTTCTATGGTGTGATTCTTTTTATATATGTATTTACCGATTTTAATTTAAAATAAGAAGCTTGCATTGCTCAGGTCTAACACTATCACTTCCACTTATTCCACTGTTTTCGTCAAATTGTTTAGCAAGATCCTGCTTGTTGGTACAACTTCAAAAATCAATGAATTTCAACAACAGCAGAATGGCATCAAGGACCGAAGCAAAAAATGTGCATAATATCAAATATATTATATAAAAGATTATTGACAGAGTTTCCATGGAGCCTCTTGACTTTAATTTTATGAAATTCAACTGAACAGAATCTACAGGGGCAGAATAACACTTTTCTCTTTCTAGACGTAAGTAAGGAAAAAAATCATTAGGAGGCATAACATAAATTTTCATTGCTATGCAGATGATACTCAGCTGTATTTATCCTTGTGACCGGATGAAGCTAATGAAATAGCCTTATTAGATGCATGAATTAAAGATGCAAAGACCCGGATGACTGGAAATTTCCTGCTTTTTAATTCAGATATAACAGAAGTTATTGTAATTGGTCCCAATCACCCCACGGAAAGTACTCCTGAGCTGTACAGTTAATTTAGATCACATTACCTTAGCCCTTACTGTTGGGAACCTCAGTGTCAGTTTTGATGAAGATTTGTCTTCTAACTCTCAACATGTCACAAAGTCAGCTTTCATTTGTGTGATATTGGGAATATTAGCAACATCCTCACTCAAGAGGATGAAGAGAAATGAATCACGAGTACGAACCAGAACTGGGTATAGAGATCACATCTCACCAGTACTATCATCATTACATTGGTTCCTTATTAAAATTTAGCATTGCATGAAAAAGCTCCAATATATTTGAAAAATCTCATGGTTCTATACTGTCCTAGTAGAGCACTCCACTCCCTGAATGCAGGTTTACTTGCCGTTCCAAGAGTTTGTAGGTCTAGAAAGGGTGGCAGAGCCTTTTAGCTATCAGGCTCCTCTATTATGAAATCAACTTCCAGCCTTGGTCCAGGAGGTAGACTCCCTCTCTACATTTAAGGTTAGGCTTAATACCTTCCATTTTGATAAAGTCTTTAACTCTGTAATCTCTTAAAGCACTTCCTAGTTATGCTGTTATGGGCCTAGGCTGCTGGGGGAGTCCTATTGTACATTCAGCATCTTCACCCCATCTGTCTTATGTCAGTCACAGATTGTCCTGAATCATTTAATAGAATCAACGTTGTCTATCTTCGGTAGTCTCACTCTGTTCTCTTGTCTCCTTTATCAGGTGCTGTTGTGGTAATGTTGCAATCCCTTTTGCCTCCCAAACCTTCCATCTTCTGACCATCCTGGAATTTATCTGCTCCTGTCAACTTGATTCCACTGTGGGATGCCCGTTGGCATGGCCAATCTGCAGTCCAAACTGCCAACCACCACATATTTATATAATTTTATGCCAGATACTTGTATGTTTTGTACCATGCGTTAGATATTTTTGTACCTCTTCTCTCTGTCCTTCATCCTCACTGTATTGTCTCTCTCCTCATTTCTTCCTTTACCTGGCTGGCTATCAGCTGGAGGGTCCACCCTTTAATTGAGCTGGGTCCTGCTCAAGAGGGAAGATTTTCTTTGCCACTGTTAGGTTTTGCCATGTGCTTAGGGCTCATGCTCTGGGTTTCTCAGAAGTGCCTAGAGACAACTTTGCTGTAAACAGACACTACATGAATAAAATTGAATTGAATAAATAAAGATATGATGGCAAATAGGGAAATTCATTCCCTGAAAGTGGATTTACCTGGTTACAGGACCATCATAACTGAAACACCATGCTGCCTCTATAGCTCCATGCACAAATAGCCTCAATCCAGACAGCTCTGCAGGCCTGCTATTTAAAGGATGGGTGATTAAGAAGCAAACCAGGTCTGACCTTTGATTGTGGGTGCTGACTAACGCTACGGGCATTTTGTTAGTTGCAACATACGGTCTGGCACGGTTTTGATGTTGGGGAGGGTAATTGTAATGTTTGATTTTAGTCATAAAATCAACCTTTGTATGCTCACTTTATTACAAACTTACTTAAGCACGAGAGAACATGATGATCGGCTAATAATCTGCACCTCACGCCAGATAATAACCTGCAGTGAGGCGGAGGTTGTCCATCATTTGAATGATACTGAGAAATTGATGATAAAATCTTCACAACATGAAAGAGAGCAATTTAAGAGTAAACCCATCCACCTTCAAGGCTGTCAGGATACAGCAGACAACCACCCGAAAATACAACAGCTGCTTGGTTTAAAAGTGGCTCTATGTGAGCACAAACCCACTAGTGAAACATCCATGCAAATAAAGCCCAGTAAATATTCAAGTGCAAAAACGAATGCGCCTTATTAGGACAATCTACAACAGCAACGCTGCAGACAGACAGTCCTCAAATCAGCAGCATGAATCCATCGAGGCATGTTTTGCACTTGTTGATTGTCCAGCCACATGACGATCCTGGTCCTGGTTTTTACAGGAGAATCTATTAGCCGCATGGGAAACAGCCGATTGACAGACGAGAAAACGCACTGCAACAGCTGTGAGTCAAATACCGTCAGAGCACGCAGGAAAGCCAAATGACACAGGGCTCACACATGCACACTCCCACTTCACGCTGGACACACAACGTCTCACATACCAAACAGCTAGCTTAACCATAGCTGTTGAAGGTTTGAGATGGTTCATTAAATCCCCCTTGTGCAAAGGAAAAAAAACACACACAAGCGCCCTCACCACTGGGGAGGGAAAAAAGCGCCGATACGTCTCAGCTTAAGTTAGCTGGCTACCCCGGCTAGCTGTCAAAGTTGCCCTGTCAGTTGTCACCGGTTGCGCGGCGGTGCTAGCAGCTAAAGAGCTGTCAACTTGGAGAGTTACAGCACCGCGTCCGGAGTGTACCAACACTGACCACGGGGAACACTACCTGGATATTAGAAAAGAAAAGGGGGGAGAGAAAATTATCCACACAAGACACGCCAAAACGAGCGGAAAGCTGAGCGCAAGGGGCCTATTCACCGGGCTTAATCCCAAGAACTTCGATGCACTTCACTTCCCCGTTAAAGTCGCCCATTTCGAGGGCCTTAGTGCAACTTCCATGCCCGCGTAGCTCACTTACTCTGGATGAAAGCCGCGCTGACGGTGGCTCTCCGTATTCCTCACGGTAGTTTCAAACTAACTGTCTCTCCTTCCTTCCAGCGCCGTCTCGTTGGATAACGTGTTCCCCAAGGAGTGTCCCGTGCTCTTGACGTCGCTGTCCTTTGCAAAGCGCTCTGCCGTGGCTTCGCCGGTGTGCCTGCGGTGCCGTGGCGTCCCTCCGCTTCTCTCCGCCTTCCAGTTCGCCTTTCTCTCGGTAGCCGAGCCAACATCCGGGACTCTCCCTAGTTTGGGTTAAGCGCCCGGAACTACTTTCACATATGACGACGCAAAAGAAGGTCCCCTCCCCCCTCAGTCTCTCACCCCGCCTGCCGCCACAGAAACTAGCGCGCGGTTAAACGCTCTCACCCGCTGTGGAAACAGCACCCATACATGACCAAACCTCAGTCGATAAACTGATCCATAAAGCCCTTTTATTTAGAAATCATTGCAAGCGCATGTAAATCGAAGTATGGCCAAGTAAAGAGATAAAAGGACACAATAACATAAATCAGATTTACATAATAAAAGCAGAAGAGGAAGATAAAGTCTGAAAAGTCTCCTCACGTAAAAGGTTTCGAAGCCATGAGTAATGACTTTATTAACCTATTTCTAAAGAGTAATAAATCATTTACTGATGCTTTACACATCATTTACAAGACACTGCAAAGAGCAGGTTTGCCAGGGTATGCAAAAATCTTCATGATTTTTTTTCTTATAAATATTTTCAGTTATTCACTTGGCAATTCATGAATGCATTTTTTGCCAGTATCACACTTTCAACTGAGCCATTACATCTACAGTTATTCTACATGTTAATAAGTTGTTAATTAATATATTTTGGGCCAGAATTGCCAGGTGATACTTTCTGAGGGTAATTGTTTGAAGACCTGAAACAAACATTTTGTCTTTCTGCCGCAGAGATACATCAAGTTCATTTTCAACAATCTGGAACTCTCAACTTTTTTTTCTTATTAATGGATAAAGTACGCTTTTTATAATATCACCGTAATGTATGCATTTGATTAATCCAACTGTAACAACCCATAAGGCACCCCATTTAAATCCTCCATGGTGAGGAAGTTATACCTACTGGAAAAGGGAGTATTATTTAATATATTTGCATTTTTTGTATCATTATAATTTTTATCTCACCTGAGACAGGATATATGACCTATTGCACAGACATTTTTAATTATTTTTAATAATTCAGTTTAAAAATTCCTTAAACAACAATTGTTACTCTCTTGATGTAGTTTCCCTGAGTTCTTTACACCAAATTTAACATTTTCCTTCAAAAACAAGGAAATGTGAAAATCAAACTGTGTGCTTCTTCATGTACTAAAATGATCCAATTTAATCAAAGTCTTTTTAAAAATAGTCATGCCCTTTAAATTTGTGAAATTTGTATCTTTTCACAGCACAATATAAAATTTATTCACTTCTTTCTACAAATCCTTAGAGAAGAATTACCAAGAGCATGGCCTGTCCTCTGTCCTTTCTGCAGCCTTTGTGCTCAGAAGTGTTGAGTACCACATCTCTTGTGTAATAATTGTGGTTCTTTATGTGGTTTATTGCTGTACCGTATCTCATTCTGGGTTTTGCGAATAATCAAAATTCAGAATGAGATGCAGATAGAGTGCAAAGCATTCTCAGTTCATACAGGAATGCTGCGTAGAACTAGTTGTTTATGATATTTCTTTATGATATTTGTCGTGACAAATCCAAACCTGCTGATGCTGTTTTCAGTTGGCATGGTCGAGGTCTCCAGAACAGGCTTACTGCTGAGCTGAGGTCTGTCACCATTTGAGCTTTATAGAAGAGATAAAAAACCATAAAACTTTCTTATTTTCCCAAACCAGTGGTTAATAGTGCAAGCATTTAGATTCAGCTCCATCTCCAGCATCCTTCTACTAATACATCCACTATCCCTCCTCCTCACATGTCCAAAGGCTCTCAGTCTGGCCTCTGTTATTTTATCTTGAAGACATCTAACATTGGCACTTCATTTTGTGTGCTAATATATAATCTTATTTATCCACATCACTCTCAAAGAAAATCATCTTCGAGTCTTCCACCTCCAGCTCTGCTTCCTGTTTCTTGGTCAGAGCTACCACCTCCGCAGACCTCTACGCATGACATATAGCCTGCATTTCATCCATCAGCTGGAGTTTTTTAGTTCATCAACTTGAGGGGTGTCTTATTATTTGCTGAACATATTCTTGGTTTATCTATTTGGTAGATAATATATCAGTAAGAATGTTTAGTGAATAAACTGACAAAATAAAACTAATCATATCCATCACTGTAGTCAGTCAAGGATGAAAAGATAGCAGCCACACTGATGGGCTCTGACTTTCCATTGAACAGTGCAACAGCGCCTCTTGTGGGTTAATCATGGGACTGCATGCTAATAACCCTGAGAATGTGCAAAGTGACTTCATAAAGTTTCTTGAAAACCTTTAAAAGTGACCTTGCTCTTTTGTTCAACAAATGTGAGATTCTTAAATCGTACACTGTGAAGTACTTATGAAATCTGCATGTTTGTTATTTAAAATCCAGTATTTCCAAAAGGGTTTTGAACATTTTACAAACATGTTTGTCCATGGTGGACGCTTTAAATCGATGGATTATTACTTTTTTTCTTCTCCGTGTCTTGTCATTTTTTTTTTCTGAGGCAATAAGATTTAATGCATTTGTAGTTGTTGTTGTTTTCATCACTTCAAATTAAAGGTGACACCCAAATGAATCTTTGTGTTTGTGCACGAAAATGTGAAGATCTGCAGGAATATTATGTTCATCAATAAAATATCATATACAGTAATCACTTTTTGTACGTCTCAGTTTTAGATACAAATGTTGAAAACAGAACAATTTTACTTTTAGATTTTGATTCAACATAAAGCAAAACATACTGGAAAATAAGTTATCGATATTCAAGCTTTTACAACCATAGACAAACAAAACTAACAACAAAACAAAAACAAAAAGAACAAAACAAAAGAAACACAAACTTAGGATGGTTTGGAAAAAAATGCATCAATTCATAAATCATCTTCATAAGTTTCTTCTTTTCAAACAGAATTAACACAAGATATTTCATGTTTTTTGGGTGTACACACACACACACACACACATATAAAGTTATACACATATATATAATATATACGCAAAAAGTGATGCAACAGTGTGGGGTCAGGACTACATACAGGCAGGTCAGTTCAGCACCTGCACCCTAGTCTTCCTCTGTTACACCTTTGTGCAGTGTGTTTAACACTGTCCTCTCCTTTGCCAAAGGCACTGATACAACCCCGTACCATCAAAGACAGAGACTCTGGCTTTATGATCTTGTTGCTGATAATAGTCTGGATGGCTCTTTTTGTCTTTGTGCTGGAGCACGCTGCATCAATCTCCCAAGTTTTTGTTTTTATTTTTTAAAGTCAGCTTTGTAATAATCCATCACAGATGCCTCTGAGCCCAGAGATCATGACGCCACATCAGATCTGTGTGACGGGTTGGAGATCACAGCTGACATCTTTGTCTTTTTATGCTCTGAAATTCACCCAAATTCCATAAATCATTTGATGATTCAATTCAAAGACAAATTCTTAATGAACAAAGGGATATTCAATAAATCTCTTTCCAAATGATACTATGCACTGTAGAATAAAAAAATAAGAAGCTCTTCCTATTTATCTGTGTTAAATATTGTTTTTGAACAAGTTATGACGTTTTTCCCCCAGTACTTGCTGTTCATCTTTAACTCCTATAAGTTTTTACCCTTTCATGGACTCATCATTACAACTACTGACATCACTTTTTGCCCCCTGTCCTCCGTAGCATACATTGGTGGGGTGAATGATGTATTAGATGGATAGATACCTGACGTTGTATTGAGTATGTATTGCACGATATCAGTTTTTTTTTAGTTTAAGAAGCCACTGATCGCCATCACCCTGTCTTATAGTTTTTTTCTCAGCAGTAAGTGAGAGGTTTAACTGTTGAACAGCCACTGCCCTGTAAATCTGACTCAGATGCGTCCATGACTTTTACAGGAGTCTTCTCCTCCCGAGATTTACCTGCTGCAGTTCCTGCTTTTTGGCTTCACCCAGTGTCCTCACTGTTAATTCTCTGAATGGAAATCACAGCCGTCTCCTGCTGTGCTCACAAATTACAGTTGATGCTGTCAAATTGCTGGTAAAATAAATCATTAAAAAGTGTGCTACATGAATGTTTTCAGCACTGTTTTTCCACTGGTGCATGTTCGGGAAAAGAGAAACAGAATTACTTGTGCTACACTTGACAGGCAAAATCAAAAACAGAAATCAGCTGCATAATTTTTTGACACATCTTCCTTGAAAAAAATCAATATGCTCTTTTATGCAGGCTAGTACAGAGAGTGATACATCCTTTAGCAGATGAATAAGAGTTTTTACAACCACCTGAAGTACTACCTTTGCACTATCTCTCTAGATTTTTGTGAATATGATAGTTCGACATCATATTTTAAGTGCAGCATTGGCATATTTTTCTTGCTGCTCTTTTAGTTTGGCGAGATGTATTCTTATATTCACCATTACAAGCCTCTTCCAATCTGGATATTCAACTTTCTTTTACTTATTCTTTTGCCAATTCTTGGTATTTAGTTCCTCTGTATCCTCCCACCCCAAACAATCACCCCAAAAGTGATATAAATATGCAAATCAAAGACAGCCACTAATCAAGCTTATTGCAGCTTTTAAATTTAAAACCTCTGGCTGTTTTACACCTGCCTTCTTATCTTTGCACAAAGTTGATGCATTACTTGACGTAAAATCCTCATTGGCAGCAGCTTTCATTTTAATCTGTAGGTAATTCTGGTCAAAATAGGGTGCTGTGCTCACAGTTCTTACTGAAAATTTAAAAAAAAAGAAAAAAAGAAAAAGGAGTATTTAAATGTAGCTCAGGCCCATTTTGTCAAGGAGAAGTGATGGCTTCTATTAGAAATATTTTCAAACTAAACACATTCCTTCAGCATGTGAGACCTCATGAAGGGTTCTGCTCCTTCCACATGCCTGACATTTCCTCTGTTTATCTCTCCAAATGTAGACCATGTGAGGAACCACCATCCACAAATGTCATATTTAAGGCACTAGAATCTTCTTTTTCTTTTGGCTGTTACCTTCAGGGATCGCCACAGTGAAACATTCGTCTCCATCTGTCCCTGTCCTCTGCATCTAGAATAACACTCACAAACCAGCTTAATGATTCTGATTACATGCAAAAACAAAACAAAACAAAACACACACACCAAAAAACAGCCTGATAAGCTAATAACTGCTGCAACTATAGTTCATTTTAAAATAAAAGTCAAATAAATCAGGAATTTGGAAATGGAGACCATACCTTACTGGAGTCAGACGGACATTAACCATTTCAAACGGGATTGGTTTGCACCTTCACCTTCATGACACCAGAACAGTTATGTCTATGCAATATGCCATTAGTATCTTTTTTGTTATATGTGAATCCATCTTCCCAGTGTCCTGAAATTGAGAGGCATTTGGGAAATTCTTGTTTGTCAGCGATACATTCTGACAAGAACCTGTTGATGCTTGTTATGTAACGTCATTCTGGCTCTGGCTCTGTTCTTAGAACAGACATCTCCTGGTTCCTGCCCCATATGCTGTGTTATGTTCAAGTGCACTTACCATCATCCAAGGCTCAAATTCAAATAACCTGCAATGTTTTAATCCATCCTTGCTCAGATGAACTGATATTTGGAACATTAAATTAACGTTTCAGCAGGTACATCCATAGTAATTCAATTAGGGAGAATGGGGGGTGGGGGGTGGGGGGTGTCACATACTTAAACTGCTACTTTTGAGCAACAACCATAGAGTTAGTATAAAGAGAAATCCGAGTCTAACAAATGATTCTTTGATCTCACAGTGTCACGCTTCATGACATGGAGAAAGTACCATATGCCGCCACAGGAGGGCGCTGACGGATTTCAACCTGCAGTAAAAGACACCAAAGAGTCCAGCAGCTCCGAGCTTTCAGGAAGTGTGGAAGTTGTTGTGGTAAACTGACAGCAGTGAAAGGACACCCCGAATTTACTCCGTAAGTGTAAAATATGTGCTTGTCTTTTTTTGTTTCACTAACGATGTTTGGACGATAACCAGTTAAACCAGTCGTTAACAGAGTCAGCTTATGAGCGTGCCAGTAAAGTGTTCAGCGGGGAGTCCACTGACACAGATATGGAGTTAAACTGATACAACTCTTAAAGACTTTTCATGAATCTTGTAGCTGTAAACAGTGCGGTGTTGTTAGAAGTCAGTAAACGCGTTTAATAAACCTATGTTTAAAACAGTTTAACAAAAGAAAAAAAAAACGAACTATAATTCTCCTGAAGGTGGAATTTGTTGCACTAATCTTTGCAGGTAAACCCAGTTTGTGGGTTAATAATGGCAGATACACGTGACTTTTCCCATGTGCTAAAGTGTCGACTCAATAGTCAGCTTGCTATTTCAAAGTTTAAAGCCATATTATGCAAAATGTTTTTGATCACACTAATAACACATTTCAGAGAGGCATAGTGTCTGAGATGTTAAGATATAGGTTCACCAATCTGTCACAAACTGTATCTAAAAATTGTGGAACAAGTTCATAAAAATTGCAAAGCTCTAGAAGATCTCTCCATCTGCGGTCAAAGGACTCAGAGAATCAGGAGGAGTATCTGTGTGCAGGAGACAGGGATTCTCTGCTGGACATCACTGCATGGAAAACCTCCAGAAATCACCGTCTGTGGACACAGTTCACCATGTAATCAACAAAAACAAGTCAAAACTGAAACCATGCCAATGAAAAATTGGAAAAAAAAAAGAAGCCATGTGTGAATGCGATCCAGAAAGACTGCGGTCTTCTGTTGGCCAAAGCTCATCTAAAATGTTCTGAGGCAAAAAGGGAAAGCTGGTCTGTGGACAGATGAATCGAAATTTCACATTATTTTTGGAAACAATGGACATTGTCTCCTGTGAACCAAAAAGTAGAGGAACCATCTAGCTTGTTATCAGCGGATTGTTCAACAGCCTGTATCTCTGATGGTATGGGGGCGCATTAGTGCCTATAGTGTGGGTAGCTTCCACATCTGGAAAGGCTCAATCAATGCTAATGAGCACATAGTGGTTTTAGAGCAACATCTGCTCCCATCCAGGTGAAGTTTCTTTCAGGGAAGGCATTCCATATTTCAGCAAGACAATGCTAAATCACATACGCATCCTGCCTGCAGTCCAGACCATTCATCATATGCATCACAAAATGCAAAATCTGGCAACAAAGACCCAGGACTGTAGAGCAGCTAGAATCCTGGATCAGTCAAAAATGGGACAACAGTCCTCCTAAAACTCCAAAAACTGGTCTACTCACTTCCCAGGTGTTTGGATGGGATGCAAAACAGTAGTTAAAATTGGCCTGTTCCAAATTCCTTTTGAGGTGTGTTGCTGCCATCAAAGTCAAAATGAGCTAATATTTTCCACAAGATAGTAAAATGTCTCAGTTTCAACATCTGATATGGTCTTTGCTTAATTTTGGAATAAAATACGGCTTCATGAAACTTGCAAATCATACCGTTCTGTTTTCATTTGTTTTACACAGCAATCCAACTCTTTTGGAATTGAAAGTTAAATTTATAAGAACATATTTACTTTTTTTTTTTTTTTTAATCATTCATCCACTGTTATACATGCTTCTTATGCAAATAGCTCACTATACATGTATTAATTTCAACATGATTCCTGCCAGTTTAAATGAACTGTTGTTCTCCCAAAAGAGTCAACAAAATAAAGAGGAAAAAAACCTCATGTAGACTATTTTTTTCCAAAAACATCCAGATATTTTTGCGTCTAACATGGCCAAGTTTGGTCCAGTTTTTTTTTTTTTTTTAAAAACCATTTTTCTCAGAAACTTGCAAGTGTTCAGTTTTTTTTTCTTCCTCAGGATTCAGTAGTTTTCATATGGCTGCAGACCCATGTTATGTCACCATTTCTGCTTTATTAGAAACAAACCTATAGTTGCTATGGATGTGAAACCACTTAACAATCCTATTCCATCTTGTCAGATGATGGCTGAACCCAGAATATCCTCTATCGATGGGAAGCTGTCTGAAGAGTTTGCCGTTCCCTCCCATGTTGACGAGGTCAGAGAGAAGATGGCTGCTTTTGCCAGGCATCACGAGGAAGCAGGTCGCAGGGTGGTGCTCATCACCTCGGGAGGTACAAAAGTTCCCCTCGAGTCCCGCACCGTTCGCTTCCTCGATAATTTCAGCAGCGGCAGACGGGGAGCCTCTTCAGCAGAGTACTTCATAGACTCCGGCTACGCCGTCATCTTCCTTCACAGGCATCGCTCTCTCTACCCGTACACGCGAATGTTTTTAACCATTAACATGCTGGATGCTCTGCAGTTCAGGGGTGGAGGAGGAGCATCCGCCAGCACCGGAGACGTGGTGGTTAACCAGCAGGTGCTGCCGAACATCGGCAAAGTGCTGAAGCGATATAATGAAGTGAAGGATGGAAGACTTCTGCTGCCCATCGAGTTCAACACCCTGTCAGAGTATCTTCATTTACTCAAAGCAGCAGCGCAGGCACTCAGCAGCATAGGTATACATGGCTGTACGTGTAGCTCTGTGTAGCACGAGGCCAGAACCTCGTCTCAATGTTCTTTTTCCACCCAGGATCAAAGGCCATGTTTTACTTGGCTGCAGCTGTGTCTGATTTCTACATACCAGCGTCAGAGATGCCTGAACACAAAATCCAGTCTTCCAATGGGCCCCTTCAAGTGAGTGAAAAATGAGAATTCCCATGAACGTTTCTGTGCATTTAAAAAAATTCAGATACAAATGTCAGCTGATCCACCAGACTCACACATCTCAAATCCTCAACGAATCTACAAGTGTGTTTAACAGACATATGGATTGTTACTTTAGAATGGAAATATTTCATTTTGGATGCATTAACACTTAAGTTAAAGCAAAAGTTGTTCACTCTGTTAGGATCGGATATATCACCCCATTATGCGTACACTTAAGTGGGTTTGGTATGAGGGTCTGAGCAGGATCTCTGACAAGTGCATGTATTTATTTTAATAAATTAGTGGGCTCAGCAGGAAGCTAGTGTGATCCTGCATCAAACCCACATGGGTAATTTACATTTGGTCAATCTGGAACTTGTAGGTATTGGAACATGGAGCCCATCTTGTGCCCAAAAATTTGTTCCTTATTTCAACGATATTGATTGAAAATTCACCTCTGGAGCATAAGATTAGCAGAATGGAAAGCTATTGTTAGAGCACAAACTGTACGGGAATGAACGGGAATTTCCTTTTTTTTTTTTTTTTTCTTCTTCTTCTTCCCCTCAGTTAAGCATGAAGATGGTCCCTAAGATACTGTCCCCACTGGTTAAGGACTGGGCACCTCAAGCTTTTGTCACATCTTTCAAGCTGGAGACGGATGCAACCATCCTCCTTGAGAAGGCTCGACGAGCTCTGGACACTTACAGGCACCAAGCAGTGGTGGCCAACGTACTGGACTCTAGACGGGGTTACGTGGTGGTGGTGACCCCTGAGACTCAGGCTGAACTGATCCTCACTGAGGAGGACGTGAAGAATGAGGTGGAGATCGAGGACAGGATAGTCAGCAACCTGACATCAGCACACACCAAGTTCTTAACTCAACAAGAAGGCTGACTGAAATTGTCCGTTCGTCTACTAGAATGTATCTCGTCTGAGCTCTTACCTGATGTCGGGCTTGAGCTCGACTTACATTCATGCTTGCGTTCAGTCTCTTGTATGGTTGCAAAGGCCTAGTAATTAACTTAAACGTCACGCTTTTCTTGTCTGTTTTACATGTTCTTAAAAGAAGTCTCAACAGTATAACACCATCTCTGTAAAAAGAAAAAACAGGATGCAAATTTTCAAACGTTTACTCACATTGTCAAGATTTTGCAACTGCTTTACCAATAATAAAAAATGAATACAGTTCCATTGTAACCAGCACTGTGTGCACCAGCAGCTGGCTACTTAAGTTTGGTGCTCTTCTTGACACCAGCACGAATACCAGACAGCTCCCCGCTGTATCTCGTCTCTTCGCGACGAACCTCTCGGACCTGGCAAACATATCACCAGTTTCAATACTCATCACAGGGTTGACATACAGGCATATGCTGTAGATTAAACCCAAAGACAAAAAGTCCTTGGAAGCTTTATAATGCATTTCCAGGATGTGAGGTCTACGAACCTGTCCTTTTCTGCGGATTTTAGCCCGCCTGAACTTTTCTCTGTGCTTGACTCTGGGGTTACGGTCAATTTTCTTCCTCTTTGGTGTCAGCCCCTTGTTCTTGGCCATCTGTGAGAGAGTGAGAATCACAGTCAGATTACAGTGTCATACATTCAGTTGTTTGGGGGGTTTAATCATTTTTCTATTCTATCGTTTATAGTTTTCATCCTAATACTTGAAGGGAATAACATTAGAATAATAAATATGGATGAGATCTTTGCTTCTTCTATAAGACGATTTTAATCCTGTTTGAAAAATGTACAAATGGTGAGAGATTGTTGAGCATCGCTGGTAGTAAGTTGGATTTGTTACAGGTGGGAGATGGACTCTGTAGGGGCTGCCCTTTGTCACAGATTGAATCCAGAACTTGTATGGAAGAAAAAAAAAATGTTCTAGGAGCAGCCAAAGGGCTGAAGGTGCAGTTTGGTGACCTCAGGCCTCCGTCTCTGCTTTTTGCAGATGACATGGCGCTACTGGTGCCACTGAGCTGGGATCCTCAGCTCCCAAGGAGTGTCAAACAAGCAGGAACTAGACTAGACTGGTCTGTTGTGGTGAAGAGAAAGCTGAGCCAAAAGACAAGGCTCTCTGTTTACCAGTTGGTGTGTATTCCTAACCTCATCTCTGGTCACCAGTTGTGGCTAGTCACAGAAAGACACAAGCGACTGAACGGATTTTCCTCTGCTGGGTGGCTGGACTCTCAAGAGATAAGTTCAGTTATTCAGGAGGGATACAGCGTAAGGTGCTTCAGGCATCTTGTTTAGGTGCCTCCTGTAGACCTCCCTGGATAGACGTTTCAGACATGACCAACTTGAGGATGCAAGGCAAACCCAGGACATGCTATAGAGATTATAGCTCCAGGCTGACCAGCAGACACCTCACTATCCTCCCAGAAGGCCTGGAGGAGGGTGTGGTTTTTTGGTAAATATTTACTGGGAGGATCCGTTGAACTTCCATCTATTCTATTTCCATGAGCTGACAGTATTCCAATAATCATAAGTATCGAGAGCAAATTCAAGAGCAAGAAGCAGTTTGTGTGTCAGTTGTTGTCAGTTGGTACCTGGTAAGTGATTCCTCTCTTGGCATCTACATCCTCCTCCTCAGCATCATCCATCTCCTCCAGCCTGCATCAGTAGCAGATTCTATCAGACCACTATTTGATGAAGTCACACCTGAAGAATGCAGTCATACTTACTCTTCAGCTGGTGGGTTGGTGCTCTTCCTCTTCAATTTCACTCGTTCCTCCAGTTCTCTGTAGAAGCGTAAAGCTGCTTCCTCGTCCAGGTCGGAGTCCGAGTCCTCCTCTACCTCAGACGGAGCTTCTCCAGAGTCCTGCATCCAATGGAAACTCATAAGCGTTCGTGTTTCATGTAAACATCGCCAATACCTCCAGCCCGAGGAGGTCCCACAAGTCTGTTCATATACAGGTCCTCTTTAAAGCAAAACAAAGCTCTCACTTTTTCCTCTCTGACAGAGACTTTGCTCTTCTTGCCCTCTGCAGGCCTGCTGGTGGTTTGATCCTCGTCACCAGCTAGTAGTTTGCGAAATTCGGGTGCAAGTCGAGCATCTACTGCGCCGAGTTCATTGATGAGCTGCAGGCAGGAATTGAGGAAGCAGTGAGACAGAGAACTACATGTATTTATTTTGTTTCTACGTGCATGAGAGAACTGATCTCACACGAGGCTGCTATCATGACGTCATAATCACACTCGGTTTATGAGTCAGAAGTACGACGATAACACACAAATGAGCGAAGGGACCAGAGAAAATACGAAGTCCATGCTGCTTCGTTCAAATATCAGCTGCACATATTGTGTCCTTGCTCCAGCTGGTTCAGGTGCTCTGTTTCAGTTCACTACAAGTTGAAAATACAAACATTAAATCAGTTTCAGCTGCAAATCGTCAAAAATAGTTGGATTTGAGCATGTGGTTCCAGTGCAAGGTCAACAAAGAATCCAATGTCTTTTATGTGTGTGATTGAAGTTTTCACCATGATTTGATGCAGTTTAACATCAAACACAGAACTGAACGAGTAGACAGCTTTCCTCCAATTAACTGCTGCCATTTATTAAAATAATTGAACTGGAATAAGTCTTTATGCCGCTTTACTTGTTGAGATGGTGAATCATCACACGTTGATGGATTTTCCATGTATGTGTTCAGTGCAAAAACCAGAAGTCAACTGAACTAACTCTGATCGGCTTGAACTGATAAATCTTTGAGCTTGCCATCTTTATTAGCCCAACATCCTGGAACATGTGGTGCATCTAAAAGTGTTGTGCACTTACATTTCTGTAGGTGAGCAGTCGTTCTATCACAGGATGGTTGTGAGCAGGGACTCGCTTGGCTTTCAGCACCAAGTAGAAGCTGATGTTTGTGCAGTAGCTACAGCAGGAAGGAACCGTTAATCACTCACTGTCTGACTGTGACATTATTTCTGAGTCGCAATTTAAATCCAAACTTACTTGAGATAAAGTTGTTGTTTTGTCTTAAGGTAGTCAGCACCCTTTGGGGGAAAAAAAAAAAAAAAGAGGACAAAAACTGTTCAGGTTCACTCAAAGTATCAACAGGTTTCTGGTCAACACTAAAAACTTTCAGTACAACATTTCTCCTTTATGTTTTTCCACAGCTGCCCTTCAAAACAAAACAAAACAAAAAATACTGAAATTATAAAGGTAATGACATAAAAAAAAAAACGATAAACCATCTTCACAGGCCATTAGGGGACACTTATCTAACCAGGCTTTGTGAAAATATTAAACACCAAATGGCTGCACTCTAATTCACACAAACTCTGATCTAACAGTAAAAATGTCTATTCAAGCTGCGTTCATCCATTCACAGCAGACCTGACTTTTTGTGACTTGCACATGTGACTTGGGCACACTGTTGCTGCAAACCACAACTGTCATGATTTATCCAAGTTCACTTGTGAAAATGACTTGGGAGGACACTTGAGGGGAGGGAAGGGCTGGTTTCAAATATCATTAGGTTTTACTCCATGCAGAAATGCCTTACCCTACCTTTAATAATCACCAACTGCATCTACAGTTTGGTTCCAAGCAGCTGACGCATGATAGTTTTTTTGTTTGTTTGTTTGTTTGTTTGTTGTTCAGTGGTGTCTGACTGAAAGCAACTGCTTGTTGTGCTGAAAGAATGACCAGTCTAATCCAGTCTCTCTCGGTCCTGGTCCTAGTACCACATTTCTCTGTGCAAACACACTCGATAGGTCTGCACAAGTCTGTCAAGGAGCCCCTTTAAAATTGAGCCAGATGTGCAGGAGCAGGGAAACATAAACCGTGCAGCACTACTAGAGGACCAGGATTAAGGGAAACTGATCTAATTAATGAACCAGTTACAGCTGAGAGAAGGCTGTCATGTTCACAGATGCGCTCTCACCTTTCCTGCTGGGATCTTTCCATCCTTGACCATTTGTAAGAGGGGCTGCAGCTCATTCTTCAGTTCAGCGAGCTGTAGACATCACACGAAACCAGAATTATTTCACAAAAATGCCTTGTCGTCAAAAACCCATTAGAGGTCAAAGCTTTTGGTGTGTGTGTTACCTTTGCTTTGAAGTCCTGAATAAGTTCAAGGAGCTCAGGCGATTCCTTTTTCAGGAGTTTCATTTTCTCTTTCTGGGACATCTGCTTCAGGTCCTTCACAATCCTCTCCTGCTTTTCTACAGCCTTACTTTCATCCTTCTCCTCCACAACAAATTCCTTCAGGTAGTCAAAAAAAAAAAAAAAAGTAATCAGAAACAACAACAACTGCAAGTTTATAAAAGGAGATCAATGTAGAAATACCTGAAAAAAGTTTAAATCGTAGTCCTCCTCACTCAGATTTGCGGCTAAACGTTGCTGGATATTTTTGGCCTCTTCTTCTTCTTCTTGCTCTTCAGCCTCCAACTCGTCCTGTGATTTTCCTTCTGTAATAGCACAATTAAACATAAGATAACCTCATCCACAGAAGCAATAAAGAATATCCTAAACGGCCTCAGTGAAAAAGCTGGAAATAAAAAAGATGCTTACTGGTGACCACATAATCTGAATCATAGAAATACTTCTTCCTGGTGCCCCACGCCATTTCATTAGGAAGATCTGAGGATGACAGGGGAAAAAAAATATTTTAACAGGTAGGCTCCACAGTAAAATAAGCTTTTAAATAAATAAATACATTATGCTTACCTTCATTGTTTTTAGTGTCAAGATCACTTTCCATATCTGTTCCCTCTTCCTCTATCTCTTCTACACCCTCTTCATTTTCTTCTGACTCTGAATCATCGAGGGCCATCACTTCCTCCTGTGAAATTCAGATGAGACTGAAAACTGGTCTAGAACTGTATTATCTGATGTTAAAAAAAACAAACAAAAAGCACACAAACTATTACCTCATCATCCAGTTCCTCCTCATCACTGTCCATTTGGACGCCGCGGGCGAGAAGTTTCTGCAGCATCATAAATGACAACGTTAAGAGCGCAGAACAACAGCAGCTTTGACTTAACACCGCACAGTTATGAGGGAAACTTACAGAAATCTTCTCTTCATGAAACTCATCAATTTTGTCCTTTGTATACTGCGATGATTTCTGTGAGGAAAAGAGGAGACACTGAGACCACAACCTGACACGATGCAGCGCTGACTTTAGCCAGGCTACTCATTCTAATTCTTTTCCTTTTTTATAGAAAATATTCATCTATCCTCTGTCAGTACCAACAGATGCAGAAGAAACTGCCCTGTAGCCACTGTACCAATCAGAGAAATAAGGCAGGTGATGTAGGCCGAGTGACAACCAGACTGGCATCAACAAGACCGCCTAAATCACATGAAGGAATGCCAGTGAATGACAGTCGTCAATTTGGCAGTATAGAGTTGTTGATCCAATGATGTTATCACCAATTCTTTGTCTAAAGAAAAAACTGAATCCCTGAGATGGATCTGGAGGTTCTGCAGTACCATCCTTTGTCAGGATAAAACACGAGCTTTCAAGAAACACAAAACAGTGATTGTTCCTGTTAATCATACCTTTTCACAACCTGTTCTCTGCTTTAAAAGGGCAAACCAAAAACAAAACAAAAGAAAGATTCAGACTACTGGACCTGCTGCACCATCATGCAACCTCAGAAGGGAAATATAATGAACGAAGTAAAGAAAATAAAGACTGAAGATTCTGTTCATTGGTATGTGACCTCTTAGAAGACAGAAGGGGAAAAAAACTATCCTGCTGTACTAAACTTATTATTGGCTGTAAATCACAGATGAAGGATGGGACTCTCGGTGGTAGAAATCAAACTGGATCAGGCCGATAAGGGAGGCTCTTACCTTATCAGGGACAGGCATGTCCCGGTAGGCTTCAGCATCATCTTCATCATAGTTTCCTGTCCGCTTTGGCTTCCGTGCCTTTTTAGTTCTACACGTCAAAACACAATTTAGTGATGTCTGTGAGCATTAACTGCACATTTACTCATTACTGCTAAAATAATTCCAACTTTTATTAGCTGAGTTTTCAACAAAACCCCGTGCTGTGGTTAGAGACGTTTTAAAACATTCATGCAGCCAACGAGACAACTGTAAACAAACTCACCGCTGTGCTCGAACCATGCTGGCAGTCTAATACAAAAGATCAATCCAACACAAAGTCTTGATAAGCACAGATTTCAAAACAAATAAAGTAAAATAACCAAATGGTTTAAGACGCGTTTGATCGAATAACAACTGTTACCATGTGCTTCCGCGATTTCTTCTTCGTGGATTAAATTGCAGGACGGGAGTGAGTGTGACTGCTGAGTACCGCCACCTACAGGTTTTCACTCTCTTTTTTCTTTTCTTTTCTTTTCTTTTCTTTTCTTATCTTTTTTCTTTTCTTTTCTTGTTATACATTTTACTTCACAGCACCTTTCAAATCACTCAAATACACTTTACAGAAATTTTTATTGAAAACAATAACATGAGATCCAAAACAAATAGAAAAATATGAAAAAAACAAAGCTAATAATAATAATAATAATAATAATGATAATGATAATAATAACAATAATAATAATAGTAATAATAATAATAATAATAATAATAATAATAATAATAATAAAACAAACTGACAAGATTAAAAAAAAAAAAACTTTGATC